>VNJV01013108.1:0-43580 GCA_008042635.1 Drosophila nikananu
GCACTGGGAGCTGGGATGGTGTTGCGCTACATTCCAGGAATTTTAATTGAGTCGTTCCCTGCGACAACGATGAGGACGACGACGACGACTGCTTGGCCCGGTGCGTGATTTAAGGCAAATCCCGAAAATTGTGATAATCGACTTTGATGCCCGACTGTCGCCGCCGACAATGTCGCCTGCCTCGTCGTATCTGGCAGGGGACAGACGGAGCGGGAGATGTCCTGTTGTTTTTCCACTGCCCCACGACTGGGAGAGGGTCCTTTTATTATTACGACAAGCAGCAGGCAGCAGGACAACGACGACGACACTTGGGTGCAAACGAGTCGATTATTGCCGCCTGATAATGTTCTAATTGCCCTGCAGTTTCTGTGTCAGTTCCAGTTTTAGTTGCAGCTCTGATGTCCTGCTCGAGACAGAGTCCTGGGCTCCTACTGTTTGGGTACATTTCTCTTCAGTTTCTGGTCTTGTCTCTCCTGTTTTTTTTTGGCAAGAGTTGCAGTTGGCTGGGCCTTTTGTGTGGGCAACATGCTGACTTGTCGGTAGGTGTTTTATTTGCCAAATGCATCCGACAACGCCCCGGGGGCTCGGCCATAGATATGGCAGCAGCAGCAGATACAGATACAGGGGCCCGTCTCGGCTGCAGATACAACTGGAGAGCACTTCATTAGCAACCCGAACTGTCCTCAAACCCGGGATGGCAGCAGAAATTCAACACGAAACCAAAGACGACGGCGGACGGCCTATCACTAACCGCAGTTGGTCACTTTCCTGGAATTTTTCGGATCTTTTTGAAAGTGATTTCTTAACTATTTCACCTTTCAGCTCTCGAGAGAGGAGGTAATCATCTGTTAGCCAAGTAAAACTATAGGAAAATATATTTTAAAAGCAAGTTTATGAAGTTTCTCTGCCTGAATTTTAATTGTTACTTTCCGCAATATTCTCTCTCGATCCTGCGAACTCACAGGCTCTGTTCCTGCCGCTCGTCCTTATCTTATGTGCTGTTAATTCAATCTTCTTTCGCACACATGGAGACACAATAAAAGCGAATCACTGGCAGTCAGGAAAAATTGAGCTGGAAGAGCCGGGAAGCCAGGGGGAAATGGTGCCTCGAATGTCCAACAAGATTTGATTTTTATCGCAAGTATATTTGAATTTTATTGCGTACGAAATTCGCGATACAATCGCCGGCCATAAAAGCGACTGGAGCCAAGTCCAGTCCCGTCGTCCAGTTTGGTCCCATCCAATCCCAGTCGAGCCGATCCAATCCCATTCAATCGCATCCAATCCAAGTCCACCTATAGCCATGGCCAAAATGGGACAGTCACCATTTCTTGGCCACGTTGGCGTCATTTTCCACGCAATAAAATAAGCATTCAAAACGAAATCAACTTAAACGCCTCACGCTGACCCCCGTGCTTAGCCCCTTAACGCCTTAACCCCTTGGGTCCAACTCCTTGTCCATTCCTCAATGTGGCACATTTAATTTTATGCTTATTTTTATGTCACTCTTTGCAAGTATACACTGCCAGGGAGTTTCCCTGAGGGTTTCATATTTTCCAGAATGCTTTTGTTAAATAAATAATTGGAGAGTGGGGTTTCTATATTTCCACTATTTAGTGATTAGATGAGAGATGAGATTAAGAGATGAATATTGGTTTCAATAAGAAGGATTTAGGTACTGCTAGTTAGTTACATTCGCTATCTTTTCCCTCCTGAGAAAGGGCATATGAGAACTATAACATCTCTATAGATTTTCCTTGTTTTTTTCCTGGAACCTTTTCCCATCCAACCCATCCCCCACCCAACTTTCAATGGCCAGTGGCCGCAAATCCCCCGAATTGCCAGGCCCTAAGCCCAACTCTCCCCCTCGCGTGGAGCTAATAGTTTGGGTAAACAAGGGACTCGGCCAAAGGGTTGATTCAATAATAAGTTGAACCGATTTCCATTCGATTTCTATTATCTGCTGCTGGCCTCCGGGGGACCCAAATCAAATGCGTATTTATCGGGGACTTAAATGCCCAGCGAAGGGGTCTTTCGAGGGGGGGCACTGTGGCCCCTGTGGAGGGGGAGGGGGTAATAAGGGAACAAGAACACCCAGGAGCTGGAAACTGCGGCTGAATGGCCTAAAGTGCCTTGGCCACAATGGGCTCGGTTCTCGTTTCGGGTTTGGACTTTAGTTTTGGACATTCAATGCACAGAGGGAAAAAAACTTAAGTCTGTCCCAATAATAATTGAAAAATTATATAAAATTATAGGATATTATATTAGTAATGTAATAATTTCACATACCTATTAATTAGCATTATTGATTTGCTTATGCTATAAATATGTATGTGTTGCATTGCAACAATTTGTAACCACATCAACTTAGGGCTACTTTCCTGCCAAGCATTTTCTTAATAGTTTCAGTAATAAAACTTGGATGTTTCTCTCTCTGTGTGAGACAGAAGCCTTCGTAAACAATCGTAAAACGTCTCGAGCTGAAGCAGAATAGACAATGTACATTGCCATACTGCCACACGGAGGCTGCCACAGCGAGTGAACAGGAAGAGGAAACGACAATGCCGGGGTCTCCGTGTGTGGTGACATCATCGGCCAAATGCCAAACAACAATTACCCGGGGCTGTTACCATTTTCTGTGCCCTGATTGCTTCATTTCGGGGCCCAAAACAGTGGCCGAGAACTCCGCCGGATGAGTTATGGCAACTCACAGCCTCATCGAATCCTTGAATCCTCGACTCCCCGAATCCCCGTTTCCACAACTCCACAATGGGATCAACAGTGTTTGAGAGATCCTCGGACGGATTTGATTTATACTGCGGATGCGTCTGGCATCGGGCAGCCGTTTGGCCTCATAAATGTCCCGAGTGTCCACTTTTACCAGCTGCCAGCCAGGATACTTGCTGTTATATATACTTTTTAAGAGCCTTGATTTTATAATTATTATAGATTTATGTGGCCCCAGGAAAGGCCTTCTGAGTGCAGTGTTTAATGCAATAACTCACACATAATTTAAGCTAGTTTAGAATACATTTTAAATGTTTTATTCAAGACAAAACCCAAATGAATTGTAAAGTATAAAGCTGAAATCCATCAGGGGTGTAGCAAATATCTGTGTGGACCGGGGACTTTGCGTCTTTTTTAAATTGGTCTGCGGTCCGTGCGGCGGCGTCGCCATGTTTTCAAGTCCAAAAAGTCCAAAGTCCCAGGCCTGGGGGGACCTTAAACCGAACAACAAACGCTTTTTATGGGCCCCACATAAAAGGGGCAGCACAGGGAATCCGAAATCAAAACGATAAAAATGGTCTCTCAACATTTTATTTTTCCCCCTCATGTGGAGCTGGCAAATTGTCATTAGACATGCCGAATTTATGATTTTCGGTTGTGATTTCTCTGTTTTTTTGTGTCTTGTTTCGCTCACCACCCACCGCCGCCCGCTTAAGTATGCTACCCATATTTTTTTTGGTAACCCTTGCCACCCCTTCAGCCCCTTTAGCCGCTGCTGCCGCTTTTCACAAAACTCATAAATTGTATAAATTGTTGGGCTATTATTTCTCGTGGCTGTCAACGCAATATTGCAGGCAAATTGTCCTGGACACTGACGACAACATGTTGGCGGGAATGGGTTAACTAGGGGTTCAAATTGGGCGCAGGAGGAGGGTTAAGAGGAGGGACTGAACGAATTTCATATTTTAGTGAGTTTTCATGGGGAGATTTCGGTGAAATTAAGAAAGTTGTGTGGTAATATTAGGTATTAATAAAAAATATTAAAATAAATTGTAATGGTAAATTGTAAATTGTGATGGTAATATTATATGTTAAAATAATCATAAGTAACTTTACCTTCATTGTTAAAAATACATTTAATGGGTTTTCATTGTTATGTTATTTTTACACTGCATTAAAAATTAAAGAAAGCTGACTTTACGGTGTTTGGTTAGTAATAAAGACCTACTTAAAATAATTTTAATAATGCTAAGCGTGCTGAGAGGATTTAATTCCTTCAAGAATAAACCGTAATTTCAATATCAAAATCGAAGGAAATATTGTGTAACAATAAATGTAATTTATTCACATTCAGCAAATATAATTAAATAACTACAAAGATAGCTTCCTAATGGCAGACCCCAGCTCAGCCATTTTTTGTGTAAATAAAATATGATATATCCTTTACCCTCCGCGGGGTTGCAGTTTCAGTTGCAGTTTGCACAAGTCCCAGTTCCAGTCCCAGTCCCAGTCCCAAAGTCCCCCTCCACCGTTCACCCATCCATTTTTATGGCATTTTCTCGGCTCGTTTGTGTCACATTTTTACCCATTTTCCGCAATTGACTTTGCAGCCTTGACTTACGCCAAATGACATAATTAGCTGCAAAAGGGGCGAAAGGGCGTGGCAGGTAGCCGGAAAATCGGTTTAGGGCTTAGGGTTATGCGCTAGGGTTACGTGCCAGAAACCCAGCCTCATAAAAGATGCAATTTCGCACGAATTCTAACCCCAGCAAATCCTTTTTTTCTGTTGCATTAAATTGCCTTCTCCTTTTTTTTTTGCTGCCAATTTTCCGCCGAAAATCCTGTTAACTTTCCCATTTTCTCGCGCCCAAACACCCGTTTTTATGTGATTTTTATGAACGGTTAGAAAGTCAATTGCTTTATGGAACCGCGTCGAAGTAGGCGTGTGTTTTGGTCTCGGGAGGCGCGGTGTCCAGTGTCACCCCTTCGCCGATTTGTAGGGCTAAAGCCAAGACCCCAATTCGTCAGTCGTTCTCCAGACACCGACACCGAACTACACATTATTTCTCGACCTGAATTTCGGAAAAAAAAAATCCAAATTAAAAGTAAATTGAACTGAAATAGAATACAAAATTCCAAATTCTCAAAGTGCATGTCGTCGTAAGCAATAATTCGCGATTTTCGGGTCTAAAAAGTGAAAGACACTAACAGAAACAGAGATTGGGATCAGAGCGTCCCTCAATTGAAACAAAATATTATAATAATCGCGAATGCCGCCCATAACAGAAACGTAAAATTCTAAAAAAAAAAAAAATATAAAAATACCACGTAAAACGAGCGCGCGAGCTTGCCCAAAAAAAGAGTTGCAAAAGCAAGCTTTGGTCAAAACCAGTTAGCTAGTTAGCCAGTTAGCAGCGACCATGAACCGCCCGAACGGAGTTGGCCGAGTGACGCTGCGCGTCCTCAGGAGGCCGTGCGTCAAACGGTTCTATCGCCGGAACCTGGACGCTGAGGCCCTGGCCTCGCCGGCGGAGACGTCTGCCGCCGGCAGCGGTAGCCTGACCCAGTGGCTGGATACCATCGGCCGAATGCTCCACGGAGGGCTCTCGCGCGGCACCGGTCGTCCTGTGGCGCCCCGGCTGCTGCCACCGATGGTGAGCGACGAGCAGCTGCTACAATTCAGCAGCGACAACGATGAGTTCCGCCGCCAACTGACCAGGCAGCTCAAGGATCTGCGCAACGCCCTGCAGGGCGGTCGGAAGAAACCGCCCACAGCCGAGTCGGAGAAGTCGCCCTTCAGGAGATCCCGGCGTGGTGAGTCTGAGGAGTCCGAAGAGTCGGAGGAGTCGGAGAAACAGCCAGCGGCCAGAAAAACGAGTTTGAAGACAACCCCGACATCCTGGAGGCCCATTCGAGGAGAGTCCGAGGAGTCCGAGGAGTCCGAAGAGTCCGAAGAGTCGGAAGAGTCGGAGCGACAGCCGATGGCCAAAAGAACGGGTGGCAAAACGAATACCCCGAAAGCGTGGAGGACCATTCGAGGAGAGTCCGAGGAGTCGGAAGAGTCTGAGGAGTCCGAGGAGTCGGAAGAGTCCGAGCGCCAGCTGATGGCCAGAAGAGCGGGTTGGAAAAAGAACAACCCGAAATCCTGGAGAACCATTCGTGGGGAGTCCGAGGAGTCGGAGGAGTCCGAGGAGTCTGAGGAATCGGAGGAGTCTGAGCGACAGCTGATGGCCAGAAGAGCGGGTGGCAAACAGAACACTCCGAAGTCCTGGTGGACCATTCGAGGAGAGTCCGAGGAGTCGGAGGAGTCGGAGGAGTCGGAAGAGTCCGAGCGACAGCTGATGGCCAGAAGAGCGGGTTGGAAAAAGAATAACCCGAAATCCTGGAGGACCATTCGAGGAGAGTCCGAGGAGTCCGAGGAGTCCGAGGAGTCGGAGGAATCGGAAGAGTCAGAGCGCCAGCTGATGGCCAGAAGAGCGGGTGGCAAACAGAACACTCCGAAATCCTGGAGGACCATTCGAGGAGAGTCCGAGGAGTCGGAAGAGTCTGAGGAGTCCGAGGAGTCGGAGGAGTCTGAGCGACAGCCGATGGCCAGAAACTATAAGGTAAGTGTCCAGCACTTCCATTCGAAAATATCCCAACACACGCGACATGCTGCCTTGCCACAGATATCCGAGTCGGAGGAGACCCTAAAAGGTTACGGCAGAACCAGCCGCACCGTGAAGGCCGAGTCAGAGGAGTCCGAGGAGTCGGAGGAATCGGAGGAATCGGAAAAAACCAAGGAGTCCGAGGAGTCTGAGGAGTCGGAGAGAAACCCCATGGCCCGTGACCCGAATGTGGGTTAGCTTTAAGCCAACTTTACGCCGCCACACTTATCCACATCTTCTTCTATATTTTGCAGCTCATTGAGGGCACCTATTGGACGGGCGAGGGCCGGCGGGTCGAGGTTAGAGCCCCCACCAAGGGCGACAAGGGGAACTCGGGCTACATCTCCGGCGACGGTAAGCAGATTCGGGAGTCTGAAAAGAAGCCATCTGATCCCCGTGGCCAGGCCAACTCCAAGGATCTGAAGGACAAGTGAAACTCGCTGCAGAAATAAATATATAAATGACCAAGGCAATGCCAGTGTTCTCCTCCTTTCCTTTCCTTTCCCGGTACCCGCGCCCCGGCGATGAGGTTTTACGATTTGAGGTTTCTGCGGGTTGCATTCAGTTGAGTCATCTGCAGCCAGGAGAGCAGCCTCCTACCTGCGGCCGCTTAGCAAATTTTATGCAATGCTTAGAGTCAAGGACGATTTACCTGGCACGTCCACACGCTTTCAACACGCGGCCAGGAGGCTAACCGTTTTTTTTTTTTTTTCACTTTCAAAAACTCCTTCTTTTTACAGCCGAATCCTTTTTCGGAGAAGGTGAGGGTTAAGTAGGGGTTCAGTTAGGGTTCGCCCATCGCTGGATCAGAGTCCAAGGAAAACTGTTGGCTTCTAAGAGTTTGTATTCGTTACAGAAAGTGTTACAGAGTGTTACATCAGAGACTCCTACTCTTAAATATTATATATATAAAAATTAAGTTATTTTCAAATATCAGACTGGCTGCTTTGATGGCTCATTTGTAAGTCGTGGAAAAACATGCCCAAACAAAGACGTTTTCAGGGGAGTAAAAGCCAAGAGACTCCCCCTTTCTGTGGCCATATCTGTACCTGAATGATAAATGGATGTTTGCCAATCCATCTGACCCCAGGCCGGAAATTAAATTTGTTGGGAAATTTGCCACTTTACCCAACGTCTCCGCCTGTTTCTTATTTTTGATTTGTTGTTTGTTTCCCCCTTCGGTTCACGCCTCCTTAAAAATAACAGAAATTACTGTGGGAACTGAAAGAAAACAGCACTGAATTGTGGGGGAAAATCTAGGGGAATATCCTTGGGAGTAACTCCCACATACACATCATTAAAATCCACAAGGAAAATAAATAAATACTTACCAGAGTTGCCTTCAAGTTAACTTCAAAATATTCAGCAACTCAAAAGAGACACCTTAATTGTTACCATAATTCCCCCAATAAATTGATCGAATTTATTCGAGGCTTCTTTAGACTTCTATTCACTTCTCGATGGGATGGCCACACGTTGGTCAATTAAGTCATTAATATGTCTCCGGGTTTTCTGATCGCTGGAACCAGTTTTGGTCCATGTAAAAGCTGCCTTTCGAGGCGACCGACCTCCCATTGCGATGGCCAACCTGCGAGCTGTTTATTGAAACATTTCTCATCATTTCCTACACAAATCCGTGGTCAGGACAATGCGGCGGGGGATCGGGATTCGGGACCAGGAATAAAACCGCCGGTGGATCCTCATAAATCAAGTCACAACGACAACGGCGACGGTGCCAGTGCGTCTGGCGAGCTCTGAAAGTGAAATCCCAGCTATTATCGGGGATTTTTCACTCTCTTTCTCCTCTAACCCGGGGACTCCTTTGTGCGGTTTGTTGGGGTTTGGTTTGGTTTCCCGAAAAATAAAAATAGGTAAATAAAAAACGAGGACAAATGAAAACATCAAATCATTCATAACACTTGCTTGGCTGGCATTGATTGAGCCAGCAACACACACCCCATGATCCTGACCATTTCCTTTGCATTGTCCCTGGCCGATTTCTCAGTGCTCGGTTCTCATCTCTCGGTTTCCATTTCATTTCTCCTTGCCTTTGCCCAACCTGTTCACTTTCATTGACAACCAGATCCTCATTGTTTACGGAAAACATTTCGACTTCAGCCGAACCGCTCATTGTTTGATTGCCTTTGATTAATGTGCCCCTGGGTCCGAGCTCAATTCATCGTTTAGCGTTTCCCTTTTATTTTTCTGTGGGTTTTATTTCTGGATTTCGGTTCTGTGTTGCCGGATTTCTGTATTTCAACTGCTCAACTGTCGTATTTCTGGCTTATCAAAGTAGTAGTAGTCGTGTGGGTAGCCGGGGGAGAACTGGATCTGTGCAGGTTGAGTTCGGTTAATGAGGCCATCAATAAGTCAATTAGTCGCCTGCAGGCCCGGCTTAGGGTTGATCCTTGTTTTGTTCGACGACCTCAACTCGTTTCCGACTGCCTCAATTAACTTGTCCCAGATGATTGGCCCACGGAGGCGATGAGGTCGCACTTTTTCGTTTAATAAACCAATTAGGATTGATATTCGAGTTGAAGAGGGAAAGTAATTGTAATCTAAAACGAATGGAAGGAAATATTCTAATTTAAAAGAATTAAATTTAGTTCTAAATAGGAGAGGAAATCAACATCGCAAGGCAAGAGTTTGTATGCACACACCAAATAAATAAATTAACAAATATGCGGTAATTGTTTATATCAAAAATCACATATAAAGTGTTGTTACTATTGCTCAGTGCATTGTGTTAACTTCCAAAATTTGGATACGTTGGGAAACTGTAGTGTATTAGAATTGTGGAATACAGATTGAGTACGGGACCAAGTTGTGCTGCAAAAGTATCCGAGATTTTTGAAGGGCCATAACCGTAATTTCCTTAAAAATCTTCTCTTTCTTCTAAGTCATTCGCTCGGAGATCTTAAAAACAGCTTCCAATTCGTGGTAATTAAAATGAAGTTCCGTCCAAAACAATTCTTAATTTCAACGTTTCAATTTTCATGATTTGGATTGAAGTCATTGACAGTTCATCCGAAATAATTCTAAAACCAAACGCAACTTGATTGTTGCCATTTCCAATCTAAATGCTGACCCATTTTCCGACCTTTTAGTCTTGCATTTTCGCGATAATGGGCGCATTTTTCACCCCATCGAAACCTGCGATGCCACCGCTTGACCCCTGAACTCTCTGACCCCATAATTATGACTTTCGATTGGCCGAGTCTTGTGATTTTTTTGGGCAATTAAAATTTCAGGCCATGGCAACCGGGAGCCGGGGGTGAAAGATACAAATGTATCTGCGTATCTGGCTTTGACACCCCGCGTGAGGATGCAGCTATGACGACGCGTCAGGTGGCCTGCACAAGGACGAGTTCCGGTGGTTAGCCGTGGTGGTTCTGGCACTTGTTTTTAGAAAATTCGCAACGCCTGGGATACAAATGATATCTCAGCAGCAGCAGCAGCTACTTTTCCAACCCCTCGGCTTGTCGTTTCCCTTCCTTCTTTATTTTCGGTTGGTGATAACGTGAAATAATTGCGTGACAACCATGTTGCGATAATTTTCAATTAAACTGCGTTTTCCTTTTCTTTTTTTTTTCGGCGGGCACAGCCAGCAAAAGGGGGAGAGGGGTAGCGTGAAATTTCATATTAAAATCAACAGATTTTCTGCTTTCATTTATTCATGCCGCTCCTTGTTTCGTTTTTTTTTTGTTTTTTTTTTTTTTTTGTCGTCGTTTGTTTTTCCTTTTTCGTTGTCCTTGCTGCCACACCACACAGACGCACTGAGAAAATAAAATATAAAAAAAATTTAGCAACAATTTGCTACTGTTTCGCATTTCAGCTTCAACTCCAGCCTTTGGCACAGTGGTTGGGAAATAATGTGGAAATTGTTAAGGGAAAAGAGTGGCTAATATAATTTATTTTTCATTTGTTGGTTGGTATTTTAAAACGCTTTAGGAGTAGAATTATATATTTTATATTGAGTAATAATTATATAATTATTATATTTCAACTTTAAAGTTGCATATTTCTAGCCAAGCAATTGTCGTGCGCGGTGAAAGTTAAGTTCTAAATTTAAATCCTTCCATTTACATATATGATATTTATTGTGAATTTATTTCTATTTAACTTTATTAATTTTATATCAAAATAACTAATATATTTATTTATCAATTAGCTTTGATTTAGTTACCTAAATCCAATTCCAAACACCTTGGAAGCACTGTGCCTGAACCGCGACGGTCGAGAGGAAAGTGTCACACTTGTGCGTCATTAACGCCGTCGGGTCACAGCTGGTGGATAGGTGGTTGGGTGGTTGGGTGGTTGGGTGGTTGGGTGGTTGGATGGGTGGTTGGGTGTTGGCTTGGCTTGGTGTCCTTTTTTTGGGGTGGGGTAAGTGGGGATCGTGGGTGAATCCAAGGATGAGCTCTGTGCGGCGCTTCGTGTTGCTTTGGCCCTTCATTTTTCGGGGTGCCTCTGCGCCACTGTGGTTGCCAGCGACATTTTGCAACCATTTTTCTGCGGCCAGGGGACAGCAGCAACAACAAAAAGTGCGGGGCGCGTTGTTAATTTGATTTGCGCGCTTTGCAATTTAACAATAATATCGTCATCAGGTCGTCGCTGGTTTCGGTGGTGGCAACGCCAAAAGGACGGCGAATGGAGGCGTAACCAATGCCCATTTAATTATATATGTACATCAGCAGTGCCCTGCGCAGTTCCTTGAAGGGTCTCCTTGATGGAAAGACAAAAATCTACCATTTACAATTTTTATTAATTTTATGTGGGAGGCATTCCTTGGATGTATCCTTCTCCTGCCAAATGCTAAATAAATTTAGTGTCCACAGAGCAGGAGATGGGAATATATTTTACATTTATTTACATTTACATATAATTTATTTAAAGCTTCGTTTGAGCTTTGATGGTTAACAGAAATTAAATTAAGAAGTAAACACTTTAAGACTTATGAATTTAATTTAATTTTGGTTGCTTGTCTTGAAGGTTTAACCTTGTCTTTTTTAAATTAAAATATTTATAGCTTTAATTTGCTAAACCCTTGGTTTTCTCTCTACCTCACTGTATCTGAACGATATTTTATCATGATTTTATTTACAAACTGCCCTTTAGCCTTGACTTTCTCCGCTCAATTTCCCAGCTTCCAGGCTCTATTTTTACCTCACATCCTTGCCGCTTGTTCCGCCCACTTCAAAGCCTTCGACGCACTTATTTTTCTAATCGAAATCAAATCTCTGGCGATCCAAACTCACTACGCATTCGGTGTAAGCTTAAAATACACCGAAAACCACCCACACATGTGGATGGGTTATTCGGGTTAATCAGCACGCACGGAACTCCGAAGGCGGCCAGGCGGCCAGGCGGCTTTCCGAAGGACATGATTTTGAACTTAAGGACAAACACTTTTCGGGCATCGCGTGCGAATCGCGTCATATGGATAAACGGGAACGGGGGCGAACTTGTAGGGCAACAAGTTTTGCGTGGACACGTGTTCTTCGCCGGCGAAGAGTCGGACTTAAGCCAGGACACGAGTCGTCCTCCCCGCCATCGCCCGCGCTCATTAAGGACCCCGGCACATATTACACATTGGCATTGAGCCACCCCCGAGTGCCGGGCGATTCCTGAAGTAGTTTCTACGTGCCTGGCCATTGTTTGATGTGGATTTTAATTGAACTCAAGTTGATGCGATGGCTTAACAACAGCGACAACCGCAAATATTAAAAAATAAAACCGAAAACCGAAGACCGAAAACCGGGGATCGACAGCAGCAAAAAAAAAACCATAATAATAAACGAGGAATGAAAGCCAAGGGCCCAGAGCATCAACAAAGGACAAACCCAACGGTGGGTGCAGGGTACAGCCAGGGCAAAGCAGTTAGGGAAGCTGTAGGGTTCTATATTTAATTATTATTTTTTCATATAAAAAATAAGAAAAATAAATTAGAAGAACATATTTATAATATATAACATCATAATCATAAGCATAAGCCAGCTAAGAACTTGGGATTTAATTGATAACCAAATAGAAATCCACAATCTAAAAGCATTTAAAAATCTGTCTGTGAAATAAATTCGTAATTTGCCAGGAAAACGTTTGAATTATATATAAAATAAGAACTTACATGTATTTCCCTAGTATAACTTTTTAAATTTTTAAGTAAATCCCATAATTTCCACCACCACTGTAGCCCAACGAAAACACGTTGCTCTCATTAAAAAAAAGAGGAAAGAAAAGCTCAACGGCGGAAAGGCAAAGGGGAATCCCCCGGATCGGAATCCGATGCCAAAACGCATATGTCACTCAAATGAGGCGAAAAACGGGGTGGCTATGCGATGGACCCTTGTCAGAGGCCATTGTTAATGCCGGGATCCGGGATCCTCTCTGGCTCGCTGCACAAAAAACTGCAGTCGCTGCCTAATTTGAATCTAAACTGGAGTTTTGATAAACGATTGACTGCACTTACAGCTAATTTTATTTAAAATTTTTTACACCTTTTACACTATGATTTTCAGTGCTTTACCTAGACAACTTTGCTGACGCTGACGCGGTTTCCTTACAAATAACAAAACCAAAATGTTCAGCAGGGAAAAAATGGCAAAAGACGGATGTCTTACACAAATTGAATTATGCCCATCCGGCTATATATAGATCTATGTATATCCTGGCTTTAATTAAATTCTCCCAGCTCCTTAGAGCTCCTCAGCTGACAGTGACACTTTCGGGACCTAAGAGCATTAACTGGGACAAAGATCAATTGTTAATCAGTTAATCTGCAGGTCCTCGTCGGGATCCTCATTTCACACATTCGGACACTCCTGAGGCTGTCGGGGATTTATTAAGCAGAGCAGAGCTCTGAATTCCACGTGGAGGAGGGTGACTCGTTCAAGGACCTCTTCCTCAGGACAACCCGAATGATGAACTGAGTCTGTGACTGTCGGCCAGGAGTCAGGGCAACGCTGGCCAAAGAATTCGGGGAATGCCTTGTAAGCCAATTAATGCTCGAACTTATTAGTTTTTGAGAGTGTGTGTTGTTTGTCTGTGTGTGTGAGGGGAATGGGGGAGGGGGGGGGGATGGGCCAATCAACCCCGGGGCAAGTGGTGCAGCTGCCTCCTCTTAAATTGCCCCACCCCCGACCCGGAGCCACTGTGATTTCGTTTCCGGCCTCGAGCTCGGACTTCATGCCATTCCGCGTGCCTGGCCATAGAGCCAGAGAGCCACCGCATTGCCACCCCCATTGCACCCACACACCCTCCACCCTCCACCCTCCACCCTCTACCCTCCACCCTCTGCCCACCACCCACACCTACACCCACCATCCGGCTTCATTATTGAAATACAGAGCGAGACAGACAGACATCAAAAGGCGGGAAAACCGAACCAGCAAGTTGCAAACCATTGTGGCCACCCCAAACAACCAACCAACAAAAAAAAAAGAAGAGAGGCAAAGAAAAGGAAGAGTACTTTATAATAAAAAGGGGCGAAGGGGAGCATTTGTTCGATTTCTCAGGATACAGGACCTCTTGTGTGGGCCCACACAAGAGGACATCGAGTGCAATTAATGTTAATGTTGAGATATTTATGATGCAACCCCCTTCAGATGCGTTCTTCTATTTTTCGCTTTTTTTCCAGCTGCAGAGGGGGAGGGTGGAGACACCCTTTGAGGCTGTCGGGATATTTGCGTACACTGGGGGAAAATATAAAATAATAAATTATAGTAAAATATATATGTAAAAATTGTATTTATTATGGGAATAAATTAATATTAGTTTAACTAGATTTCTTTATACTTATACGTATTTATTTCAACTTCTTTGTTTTGTGAATGAATTAATTCTGGGTAAAACTCCTTTGAAAAGTTCTCCTTTTTTCTGACTGTGTCTCAGCTCGGCACATGCAAATCCAAATCCAAATCCCAATGAAATCGCCACCCTCATTTCGCCAGGAGTTCAATTTCTGTCAAATAGTTTCGTATTGTTCGTTGGCCGCGCCGTCGAGGATTTGTCAAATCAAAAACTTATGTTACAGCTGGATTAAAATTATACATGTCACTGCGCTCGAGGGGCAGCAGCTGAGCCGAGTCCTGCGAGTCCCGTGTCCTGTGTCCTATTGAGCTGCTGCCCCTGTTTGTTGTGCCCGATTTAACGCTCCGCCGCCCAAAAGTAAAACTTTCAAATGAACAGCTAAATGCGCACTAATAGGGGTTCAGATTTCGTCAACGGATTGATTGTGACATTAAGTAGGATTTATTTATTTATTTACTCCTTTCAGTGCCAACACGAGATGCAAATTATGCCCGCACTTTTGTTACAGTTGAGGTGAGTTGTGTTTATTTTTTTAAATTCTCTGGGGTTGTATTTAGTTTTCTATTTTTGAATTTTTTGTGTTTGCCGCAGGTCTTAGAGCTTTTTGTTTGCTGTTTGATTTTGTGCATTTCGCGCCTCGCTCTAATGTTTCTCTTCTTTTTTTTTTTTTTTCCTAAGGTTTTACACAAACAAAATGAAAATGAAAATGAAAATGTTGCGCTCGGTGTTTCAATTTGAATTCGAATTTGGCATTCGGCGGGCTTAGCGGGAAATCGGCGAGTGACAGAGCCCAGGACCGTAACGAACAGGCTTGCTGGGACATACAAATGTCCTTCCTTCCTTCCTGACAGCTTTATGTTTTGAATTTGTAATGAAGCAATCTATGCATTCCATATGGATTGCTGTCCGTTCTGGGACTGGAAATGGGAATGGGAATCGGAATCGGAATGGGAGTGGTCATGTGAATGCCAAATCCCGGCCAACAAAAAGCGATTCACAACTATGTTTGCAATAGTTTGACCAGTTCGATTCGGTTAATTCTGCAGTTGTTCGGTTCTCCTACCCTTCAGGGTCTATCGGTTATTATACAAATAATATATATCTAGTATAAAATATCTCATAGATCAAAAGCCATTTCCGTTTTAGAATCTGCTCAGCCAGAAGCTTGCACTTTGAAACTGAATTCATTAACTGACTGAAAATGTTTTAAAAAGATTGGATTGTAAAATAAATAAAGATGATTCAAGTTGAATTTTTTTCCCGAGCCTAACATAATTTAGAATCAATTATATATAAAGATTCCTAAGAAATAAGAACCTTCACTAAACTACAATTTAATTATATTAATATTTCCGTTTCTGCTCTCTATTTTTTTGCCTCAAATATGAAATTAAATCCTTTTTCATCAGCCTCCCTGCCAGGATATCTCCATCCGATCCGGCAGTGTCAATAAGCCCCAGTCAAGGAGCCTCAAGTAGCGCAACGATGTGTGGAAAATCTGCCCCAAAATCTGCACAAACAAAGCGAAAAAAAGAGGACCACTGGATTCAAATATATAGATATACATATATATAGTATCTGTGCGGATAACGGAACAGAAAGTTTGTAGCAATTTTATTTTATTTTTTTGCTCGCTGTGATTCGGTGCACGGTTTAGTGATTCAATTATTTTTGTGCGCAATTTAGATTTATTGAGTTTGAAGCCGTTCGCCGGCTGACTGACTATGGCAGATGTTGTTGCTGCACAGGGAGAAAATAATACAATAATATTAACTAAGGTGTGAAATACTTTTCAAATAATATTTAATGGGAAAATCTACGTCTAGTTGCTCTTTTAAAATAAAAGCAAAGAGTTCAGGACTTGACACTGTTTCACGCTTGTTTGTATTAAAGTTTGAAGTATACAAGCTGTTACATTTTAATATATATTTTTATTTAAGCTAAACCTTAAATGAAGTCCTTAAATATAAAAGTTACTAAAATATAAGGGAACTATCTGGGATACCCAAAGTAGCTCCCAAGAGCTAACTTAAATCTCCCAAGTTAGAATTCTGTGACTCACTGGCAAAGTGAATTCTAAAGTATTGAAGCTATTCAGTCACAGTTGTAATATATTTCCCAATTAAACATAATCTTTATGGAGTTGCTAAAAATATAAACAAACCCCGGAACTTGTTGCCGTGCATTGTTGCTGCTGTGGCAGCGCTCTTTCGCCGCTGCAGGGATTTGAAACAAACTGCATAATCAATACTAAAACGGCAACGTGTTTGGCTCTGCTGGCCATTTGACGGCAGGCGGGGGTGCCATGCACATCCTGCAGGATGCCCGGGATAAACCCGGGACTGGGGGGAGGGGACTGGGAGGAGAGCTGGGCTGAAATCGGCGCTAAAAGCTTAATGCCCGGCATGCGTCCGTCCGTCCGTCTGTCACGTGACGCATGCAATTTGCATCCGCTTCCGGCTGCATGGGGTTAAAAATCATTTGAAAACCATAAAAAATAAACTCACTCGCGTGTCTGTTGTCGAAAATAAATAAATAGCGAGAGCATCACATCACCCAAAAATAAACGAAATATTTTCGTTTCGGGTTTTCAGTTTCAGTTTCTCTCTGGCGTTCTTTTGTTTTGTTTATGTTATTGTTTTATTTTTTTTTTTTGTATTGGGTTTGTTTTGCTTTGGTTGCTGTTTAAGCTTTTCACATTT
Source organism: Drosophila nikananu (assembly GCA_008042635.1). NCBI lineage: Eukaryota > Metazoa > Arthropoda > Insecta > Diptera > Drosophilidae > Drosophila > Drosophila nikananu. The sequence goes on from VNJV01013108.1 coordinate 16,886, forward strand.
TTGTTGGCAAATCCCTTCACTTAGCACGTGATCTGCTCTCGTTTTGTGTGGACTTGTGAAACAAATTGCAATTTAGAATATTTACCATTCCCTTTTGCAGGCAATACGAAAATCTCCCTCAGTCCTCCAGCCTCACATGAGCCTTCGATGGAAACGCAGATTGATGCGGCAAGGGAATTTTACAAATTCCACGTAGAAAGGGATTGCTCAAGACCCTGCATATTCTGGTTATCTTTTAGTTTGTATTATTGTATTTCTTTTCTTTTAATTAATTAATTCAATTTAATTGACACATCACTCAATCGGGCAGCATCTCTCAGGAGTTTCCTTGAAGTTTGCACAAGGTAAGGTCTCTCTTATGATCCCATCCCAAGGGTGTTTTTTTCAGTTTGCCAATTAGCTGGGCTGTCACAACCTTCAGGGATCTCGTTTCCGGCTCGTATCCCTTCCGATCAGCTCCATTTCGAGTCACCTCGGATTTATCCCTATCGCCACGGCTGTCGTCCGTCGTTTATCTCAAATTGTAGATTTCATTATAATGCTTAATTTTTCATTACAACATCAACACCCTGTGTCGGACAACTTGTGAACATGACAATGCAATTGAGCGAAGGACGCAGGACGAAGGAGTAAGCCCAGTGCCAAAAAGTAGAGCCCAAAATAGGGGTTGGCGCAGTGATTATGGGCAACCCTTTGTGTGCCTCATAATTTGGCCTTTGTGCGTCAAATTTATTGAAGTTAATATTTGTCGCGAACAAAAAAAAAAAAAAAAGAAAAAGAAAAGAGGAAAACAAAAAGCGGCAAGGCTGGGGGGGCTGGGCGGTGGAAAATTGCAATACGCCTGGAAGAGGCACGAGAAAAAAGGGGTGAAAATCGCAGCGAGCATAAATCATGCAACATATTGCATAATCATCCCAAGCAGCCGCGTGATTTGTTCCCCCTGTTTTTCTCCTTTCGGTGGCTAATGGACTCCCTGATATCCTTAGCCTTTTCCAGATTTTTTCCCGATTTTCTACTCCCTTTCCCTTTCGGGTTTCCCGCCCACGCTCTCTCTCTGTCGGCCACCTTCCTCGCTTTCCTCAAGGCCGCCGCAGCCTTTCCGCCTTTCCGCCGCGCGGGTGATTTGCATAAATGCAATGTTGCATATTCGTCCCAGTTTTATGATGCAATTCCGAAAGTATGGTATATGTCCCACACAGATCGGGGCATAAGGCTGCCTTGCATAGGCACCCCGGCGCGTTCGCTGGAAAAGCAGCGACGAGTTGCGCGCGAGTGGGTTCGTTCGGTTTAATGAGAGAGTTTTCCGCGGAAAATCCTACTCGTCCACCTTTTGCCCTTCTGTTTGCTCTACTTTCGCCTTTCTCTCCCATCGGTTTCCTTTCTTCTCCATTATTTCGCCCCGGTTTTTGGGTTAACTTTGCCCGAGTCCTTTGTCCAAATTTATGCAAATAGCTGCACGTCCTTCGCGGGCCCTGTTATTGTCGCAATGTTATACAAATATCGGCCAGTCCTCGGAGCACAAAGCCGCCCCGAAGACCTAGACATAAACCCAACCCAAAAACCTATCCCAATTCCGAAACCGAAACCGAAACCGATTCCTATACCGCTGCATTTATGGGACGCAATAAAATCGTTTTTGTGCACTCTCATAACTGGTAACTTGTCTCCGCCGCCGTTCGGGGAAATCCTTTGACGAATTCCCAGTGTCCGCAACAAACTAAAAACTAAAAAAAAGAAAGGAGTTTCGTCTTGGACACACAAAAATTCAGCACGCCCATTTAACCCCCTTTTTTTTTTATTCAAAAATTGAACAATTTTTTCGGTTACGGCGGCCGACCGTTAATCTCTTAATTTATCAATTGAGGCAAGGACAAAGCCGGCGGCACACATCTCTAGGTTTGAGTTTCAATTTCAATTTCAGTTTGAGCTTCGCAAATTAATTTCCATGAATGCGCGACGGGGAAAACGTGTCCAAGGGGAAAGGGTTGCAAAAGGGTTCGGTTTCGGTTTCGGGTTCGGCAGAAGTTATGTTTACATAATTAATTAAACAACACAAAGCAGCGAAGGAAGCGCACACATGTGCCGCCGAAAAGTGTGAAAATTTAGAGGAGCGAAGGTAACACCAAGGACCAAGCACAGTGGGACCAGCTCCTTGCTACATTTATTTTTGAAGGAAGAAAGTCAAAGGGGGATTTTAGCAGCTTAGGAAGAAAGCCTTGCTAGGCGTATAATAAATGTGGTAAAAATATATACATGCATTAATAATATAAATGTAATGTAAAATTGCTGCAAAAAGGTCACTTGCAGTTCTCAATTAACATTTTCTAAAGACCTTTTGTGGTGGAGCTAAAAAAGATACAGCCTTAAAAAAGATAGCATATATATGAAAATAAAATATATAAAATGATATCAAAAATAGTATATATACTACAAGCAAACAGCTACAGAATTAGAGAGTAACAAGCCTAGTTCTGGATCTCCCCCCAAAAATATATGAATTTCATTCCCATGACAACCTCCGTGAAACACTAACCACTGTTCGCCACGGCCCAAGATATAATTCGATGCAGTGGAACAGCATTTATGTAGTTTCGCATCAAGGATACAGGACAAAGGGTTGATGTGATGCTGGGCTGCGCCAGAGGAGAGGCACTCGCCGGCGATGGTAATAAACTCATAAAAAGCAAACTGGCTAAAGGGGTAACATTAAAACAAAACTAAATTGTCATCTACGCACGCCCAAGAGGCCAGCCCACCGACAAGGCCGCATAATGGGTTAAAGCGGTGAGCGGTGAGCCCGGCAAAAGGGGTTAACACGCAGATGCAGGCCCAGATACATTTACACGGTGGGCGTGCCACTTAACCCATTTGTCATCGGGAACCGGACCGGACTGGTTCTCTGTTAAGGAACAGTTGAGGCCGAGAAATATGAGCTAATTTAACATTTTACCTATAATTTATATTTACACATAAGTATTATTAAATAAAAAATGTATAAATCGATGTGGGACTTGGCTTGCCATGAAGTTTAAATAACATTTATATACAAAATGAAATACATTTAATATTAAATGCATAATTAAAGTGTTAGCAAAGCAAGAAACATAATTTTTAATTATTTGTTTCTATATTTAAAAACCTTTTAAGCATTAAGATATCTGTATACCTATTATTTTAATTACCAGAAATTTCCCCTGATAAAACCTATTATTTTAACCGCTGCTGTGCATCCAAAGAGACTTTTATAAATGACTTTTTGATTCACTTGCGCTAAACAGGCGCAAATGTCCCAAAGGACTTAGCCGCCAGCTGGCGCCTCAACTTTTCCCACTTTTCCCCCTTTCCCACACGCTGCCTTTTCCTTAAGTTTCCCCCCCCCCCTTGAGCGTAGGAATTAAATCGCTGCCATTTGGTGTCGCCATTTTATGGCACTTTTGTGACGCTTTTCCGCTTGGCCGCCTTTGTGGAAATGGAAATTGGAAATGGAAAATGGAGGAAAGCTCCACCGACCTCGGCCAGGTGTGAAATTAGCGCCATTTTCCAAGACGACACACACATGACTGACTATGTGGCACACACACATGTCCCTTGGGCTACAGAAATGTGGCCAAAAGACTGCGTTTTTGGTGATTTACGGGAAATGCTTGTAATTTTTAATGGTAATTAAATTCCTTATGATTCAGAGTTCAAGTTAGAAAGAAGTATTTATTATTAATTATTTCACTATGCTCATCTCATTTTCCTAGATATTTTTATTTTCACTATTTAACCGAACTTAGGGTCTATAAACTCCCAGTTAAATGCCACTATGGCTCTCCCACCCACACAAATCAGCTGAAAATTGCTGCCATGGCCGGTGACAAAAATGTTTATAAATTCCCCGTCTATTTGGGCGACTAATCCCATAAATTCCCGGCTATTTGGGAACTCTCAATCTCCCGAAATGAGCTTCACGAAAACAATTGTCAACTCGCCCGACTGCCGCCGAGGAGGAGGAGGGCCAAAAATAAGCGGCTAATCAATAGGCTCCCAGCTGGGGGGGGGGTGGCGGAGGGAGTAATCACTTAATGCCGCACCCGAAACACAGAAGTTACTGCGCCCCCTCCCGGTTTTCCCTGACACTTTTGTTTTGCTGACAACATTCTTGAGATGCTTTTATGACGCACGGCTAAATGCCGCCGAAATCGGGCGGGGAGTAAATCACATGACCCTCCCCGTGACCCACTGCCTGGGCGCCCCTACACGTCCCTCCACCCAGGCGAGGGGGTGTATTAACACCCTGATGACTCCCCCTAATTTTCACCCCTTCCCTGGCGGCGTCCGTTCGGCGCGTGAGTAATGCTCAAGGCTTAATTTCACTTAGTTGTCACATATTTTCAAGAAGTTCTACGCACCGATGCACTGAGGAAAATATAGAAGATTAAAGGGAGATTTTACTGCAAAATATTCTAAATAGATCAAGGATTATGGTGCCAGTAAATATTACTTTATTAAATAAAGAATGTATATTTTTAAATTAAGTTAGCTAGCATCCTTCACCATAGTTTCCATATGATTTGTTTCCCTTCCCCTTATTTGTTATATAACTTAATATGTTTCACAAGTACTGCATATTTTTTTCAAGTGCTTGCTTAACCCCTACGCACGCGTACGACTTCTTGGGCGATCAGAAATACAGTGAGGCACATAAATATAAATATTTATAGCGCTGCAGCCCCTTCACAGATTAGAAAACGCTTAAGTGCGACTTTTGGCTCGTGACTTGTCTTAAGTGAACGCCCCGCGCCACTCCACGAATTTTCCAACATTTTCCACCCGCATGTATCTTATAGTTTGGGCCTTGTGTAATTTGAGGAATCCTCGACTTGTTTGATTATGTTGTCGCACGCGCTGTTTAATTTTGTATGAATATGAAAATAAAGCAACCCCACCTCGCGGCCCAGGCGAGGGTGGTTCCATTCGTTGTCAAGACGGCGCGGGCGATGGCGTTGGCGATGGCGACAGCGGGTTAATTGAAAAACTTAAGTGGCAACAGTCGCCCTGGATTAGGGCCTGTTCAAAATTTAATTAACGCCTCCCGGTCTCGCTTTTGGAAACTATCTAAATGGCCACAGCAGCTACTCTCCCAAAGTGAGGTCTTTGACAGGTTTTTATTAATATTTAGTTATTTTTTAGATGAGGATTTTGAGACAACAGGGAGGCGTGTCTTAAGCTAAAAGGTTAATCAGGCTCAATTAGTCGGGGAACATTTTGAAATATAACGATTGGTGGGGCATATTTTAATGTCCTTAATTTGTTAAGGAAACTACTTGTTTTTAAATGGTTCATTTTGTATTATATTTGCTGAATTTCCACTAAAATATGTACATGAGTACTTGAGTACAGGCTAATTATTTCTTTAATAAATAAATATTAGAAACTTTAAGGAGGCTAAACATGTTTAATAAATGCATAAACAATTATAAAACTGTTTTAAATTATTTTAAAAAAATCTGGCTAACTTCTCATAAGTTCAGTCAAGTCAAACTTTATATAATTAAATTAAAAACCATTTACTAGTATAAGAAAAAACTAGGAAAACATTTATGTTCTTCGGCAAAGTCAATTGTCAATATTTTAATTGAAAATCCTCCAAGGACCTGGCCCCATATCTAAGGGTTTTGGCTAATAATAATCCCCCAAAGCCGGCCAAATATACACAGTGGCTTTGCTTTATTGGTCAAATCAAAGGAAGCAGCTGGGGGCTGGGGAAATCTTTGCTGGCCACCGAGCAACGTGCGACCTGCAACACATGCGACGTGCGGCGTGCGACCTGCGACCTGCGACCTGCAACATCGCCAACGGGCATTTACGGGCTTGTAGGGCAAGTAAAACACTTTTGGCAATTCATTAAGTTACGGAAGTTGAACTCAGGACTGCAATTTCCCCTAGAACCAATTATAGAAAAATTTAAATTCGTTTTAAAACAGCAGACTGGCCCGTGGCCCGTGGCCCGTGACCCATGTTGCCGTGTCCAGTTTTCCAGTTTTCAGTTTTCTGTTTCAGAGTTTTTCCCAGACACGGAAAACGAGCAAGATGGATGAGTGTGTGGAGTGTGTTGTGTGCTGTGCGGGTGTGGGTGTGTGGACAGCGGCATGTTCATAAATTGAAATCACTTCCATATCCCCCAAAGGCGAGAGAGGGGAAAAGTTCGGCAACAAAAACGAACAAAGCGACGTTTTCCGACCCAAAAAAAATACAAGAAAAACAAAATCAAAGTCCAGAAAAAGCAGAAGCTGATGGCCAGCCTCGGTTTTAAAAGCTGTCAATACCCTGGCAAGGATTATATATAATTTTAAGAATTAATATCTCTGATTAGTGTTAAATAGTATAATAATAATTAATTTATTAATGTAAATTGAACAGCTTAAGTTGCAATTTGTGAAGGTCTAACAGAAGATGAAGCAAAAGTCAGCTATAAATTTATTTATATGTATTTTTGTAGTAGAAATTATTTTAAAACCAAGCGCGGGGCTTTTTTTAATCCTCTCTTTCGTTGCCTTAATTATAATACCCCCTCAGAGGGTATACAAATTCAGAGCCCGCTCCAGAGGCAATAAAAAATTCCGTTTTTAAGCCCGGCGAATTTCGGCGAGGCGGTGGGGAAATGCTGACTGCCGACTGCTGACTGGTGACTGGTGGACACACAGACTGGATCGAGGGGACGACCCAGCCATGTACGACAAGTGGGCAACACTTGACACAGTTGCCACTTTCAATTGCCAACATAACTCGAGTGCCACTGCCTCGGCCTGAAGATGCTCCAGGGGCGGCCCGGGCTGCGGCGGGGGCGCCATAGTTGGGCCTGCATATAAATACCGCCTGTGGCCATAAAAGTGGAGGCGATCTCCGACCAGTGACGGTGTAACCAGCTACCAGCTACCAGTGCCCTTCTGCCGGTTCCTCGTCCAAAGCAAGTCGAAAAAAAGTCAAATAAAATAAAAAGCAGGCAGTGGAGCTGCAATTGAACCCCCCGTGGAACCGTGGAACCGTGGAGGCAACCCGGCAGCCACCCAAAAAAACAGTGGGCAAGGATGGTGCACTAAAAAATGGCTAACCGAATGTGTGTGGGCGCGAGGCTGTGGGTGTGTGTCCATATGGAAAGGCTGGAAAACCCAAAAGGAAATCCGGGACGAATGGGTTTATACACTTTTTGTATAACATTAATATTATAATTATTAGATTTTATATTACTCTTAAGTTATATTAGTATTAAATTATAATATATAATATAAAATTGTAAATTAAATCCACTTAACGTATACATTCAAGCATTTTTCATGAGCTCTCTAATATTTGTTTTACTTTCTTATAATTACGTCAATTAATAGTAATAATTTAATATATTATATAATTATATTTAGTAATTTTGTACACTGTGAACCTAATTGTAAATTAGTTTACAAAGCTGCTGTGGCTTTCCGCTGAAATATAGTTATAATCTATTATTGTTATTATATAATATATAATTAATTATTTAATATATATTTGTATCTAAAATAACTTAACAAGTTCCTGTATATTTCACATTTTTTTAACTTTTTAATACCAATTTCCAAAGAGTCTTTGAACTTCGTTTCGGATTATTTTGCACATCTCGTAGATTTGCCTTTTCCCCCCTTAAACCCCAGTGTGTGTGTGTAGTGTGTGAATAGAGTGTGTTGTGTGTGTGTTTCTTGCTGCTCCTTTTTTGCTGCCACTGCCACTGGCACTGGCACTGGCACTGTCCCTGCTCCTGCCACTGCTCCTGTTCCCGCTCCTGGCTTTTGCAGTGTCATCCGGGGCATGTCCTTTGCAATCCTGTCCTGTTGTTTAGTTACTTTGGTAGTTTCGTTATATTTATTGGCCCACATCGGGTGAAAAATGTTCAACGCTTTGGCAATTTAGTTGAGTACCCCGTTATATGCTGGTGGTGCAGTGGGTGGCGGTGGCGGTGGCGGTGGCTCTGGGGTGGCTGGAGTGGTGCAACCGCCCCGGTCAGGCTCATAAAAAGCGAGCAAAAACAATGAAACAGGAGCAATGGGCAGCGGGATTTCACCTAGTCAATGATGAAGTGGGTCCAGGGGCTCAGGAGTGAAGTGGAGTCGCTTGACGATTTACGATTTGGCATTTTGCTGCTCAACTGGGCCGTGAAGAGATGCCCAAAGCCAAAAAAGCAGCAAAAGAGGAAAAAGCTGGCTGGGGAAAAACTGGGCGTAGGGAGGCCCAGTGGCTGAGGCTGAGGCTGCTCAGGTGGACCTCGGCTCTCGGCTTTATTTCATATTACATAATTGGGCGTGTAACGAGTCTAATTGAGTTTTTATGTTTCTGGCCCCAGACAAAAGTCCAACAAAGTCCGCTTTTGTCTCTCTGTGCTTTTTGTTTCGTTTTTTAGCAACCCCTTTGAGACATTTACGCACACACATGTAACATTTTATTGCCGCTGGCCATGGCCACGCCCCCCCCCCAAAGCCCAATGAGGGCGGCCGTGGGGTTGGGGTCGTGGCGGTGTGTCTAGCTCATTTTGCCAACGAACTGGGGTCAGCAAATCAATTATCTCCGCCGACAACATGTGTTAATATCCTTTGCAACTTCCGACCTGGGAATGGATTTCGTAGCCCAAAGGAGAAAGGCAGGATAACTGGTTCAGGGTCCTTGAGCTTGAGCTAGTTATAATATTAGCAAATTGGATTTGTAATGTTTAAATTCTTAAGAACTTAAGATTATGTTTTTCAAATGCCTTGAAATATTCTTTAGAGCTATCAAAATCAATGCGTAATTTGTTAATTAAAAGAAATTGATGCCCAAAAATTAAACACTATTTAGCAATTCCTGAACCTATTCTGCATACCCAAGGGTTCGGTTCCATCTCCCACAGATCCTGAGAAAGAAGGGCTTAAATATGGTACATTGGGACTGGATCTCCGTCCGATTGTTGGCGCTTTTCCACGGCTGGGCAGCGTCGTGTGCCGCGACCGCTGCGCATCGAATTTCATTGAATCGCTTCGGCCACGCCCTCTGCTCTGCTCAACGCCCGCCCCCCAGGACGAGTGACCACCCGCCGCCCCTTGTACGCATTGTTGTCCTGGCCTTGGGCGGATGCTAATGAGAGGATTGCAATTGCCACGGTGCCCGCTGCTCGATGTCCTTGCGAGCACCTTTCGCGCGTGTGCACGGAAGCCGTTGGGCGGTCTGCCCTCTCTTTCTATTCTCTTCCCTCTCACTGTTTCCCTACAAATTTCTCTATTTCTCTCCAGTTTTCTCTGGTGATTCCCGGTTCCTTTGGGGCGATTTCTCTGGGTATCTGTCAACACTCGGCAGGACACCAAACGGCAGCCAGTCGAGGAAATCGGTTCCCGCTGAGCTGCGCACGCGAACTGCACATAGAGAAATGTCCAGAGACAAGAAGAATATAGAGAGAGAAACTGAGAAAAAAGAGAGAGAGAGAGAGATTTAGGGAGATATACGGGGAGAAAGAGAGAGCGAGGGAAGCCATGCCCTGAGAGAGGTCCTTTTTCGACGAAGGCAGCCTCGCGCCTGCGGCTTTACGATCGCCGTTTCGCTGGAATGCAAGATCTCCGATACGCAGGACACTCGCATCTCGACTCGCCTCGGCTTTAGGGCCACGGATTCACGTGTCGGCGGGATGTCCTGCCGGATCCGCTGGATCGCAAGCTGCGCAATTCCCGCTGCGCCAGTCGCGTGCATTCGGCCCGCTGAGCGCGTGCAAAATAAGGATATATGCAGTCCATATAAATGTATATGTATATACCTATATATATATATATATATATTGATGGTAAAGGTATATTGAAGGCGGAAAAATCGGAAATCTGACTGAGGGCGGGGGGACGAGGCGGTGCCGGTGCTCGCTAAATGCAGATACAGCCAAAATATTTTCGGGTGACGGCCTCATGCCGCGCTATTGATTTCCCGTCACTCCATTTCCCCGACTCAACTCAAGTGGTTTTCCGAACAGTCCTGCATGCAGCTATAATTACAGGAGAACTCCCATCACTTAAATGCTAAAAGTATGAGAATTTATATGTATAGAAAATAGAATATATAAATACTATAATAAATATGTAAGCGAACTTGAAAATACAAAGACTTCAAGTGACTTGATCATAACTTTCAAGTTGGCTACTTTCATACATTGATTTTTAAGCAGTAAGCTTTTTTCATTTTCTTTTTATTTAATTAATAATTATTTTACTATAATAATCATATTTATTATTAATATATATTTGTTTTTATTTGTTTGTTTATATTTATTTATAAAATATATGATGGACATGCAGGCCAGGCAGGTTTTCTAAAGATACAAAGATGCAAGGTCTTGAAATGGTTTAATAAGAACTTACGCATTTGTTACCCTAATACCCATTTGTTATATACTAAGATCTTGCATTTTTTATTTATAATTAATTTAATATAATATTTTTAAATATACATATCATTTATTTGAAAAAGCAAGCACGGTATCATTAAAGTTACAAGGCCCCGAAGTGGATTACAAATTACTTTAATACTCTTTTTTATCGATATTAAGTTCCTATTTTATTTATTTAATATATAGAAATAAATAAATATATATTTAAAATATATACGGGAAATATGGGTAAGGTATATATAAAGATTCAGAGAAACAAAGTCTCAAAAGGTATTGATAATAACTTATAACTTCATTACTTCAATGCAGTTAAATTGCTTTTCTTATTTACTAAGCTCCTAATTTTTTTAATATATATGCATTTTAATGTATTAATATTTAAAATTAATAAATAAAAAAATATGACAAATACTTTATGGTTAAATTATGTCAGCTACATACAAGATAAAATTTCCTAGGCAGGAAGTTTGATTTGTGGACATAGTTTTACCTTTTACTTGCTGTTAAAAGTTCGCCAAATTGTTCACGTTGCTTAAAATATACAAATATAGTATAGTATATGGATATATCTTCCCTCTCCTGCTTAAACCTATTGGACTTTAGCCGCTGGCCTGGCCTGGGCCATAAATTAAAGTCGCCTCATATCACACTTATCCACAGATGCATCCACAATAAATGTTCCTCACTGTCAGAGGCTTTTCCTTTCCGTTTCTGCCTCCTCCCGGCACCACCCACTTAACCCCTATTGGGGCACCCCGCCCATCTTCAGGTTTTTTTCCGGTTCCTGTGTGAGCAAGGATATCAGCTTGGCTCGAGGGCAACAAGGATCTCATCGCTGCTGCATTGCCTTCCATGGCCCCTGCCGCTCTTAAGCCATTCTGTTGCGCTTTGTCAGCCATTCAAAAAAAAAAGAAAATGAGAAAATAAAAAAGGAGATGGGAAACGCTCCTTTTTGTGATCCTTTTTCTTTTTTGTTGCTTTATGGCGCAAATTGTGTTTGTTTCTTTGCTGCTTTTTGCGCTTCCTTGCAGTTTCTCTGCTGTTTCTGCAACATGCTGCAATTGTGCCACGCCCGCATCACCCCCACCCGCCCACAGCAGCACGGCCCCGCCCCCATTTCCCAATTCTCCCCACCCGATTTTGCCCCTCTTCCGCTTTTCCCAGAGCTCTCTCATACATTTTTTTGCGGGTATCCGATATAGTTGGGTCAGCGCTTGTGGCCAGAACGGTTCTGGTTGCCAACTCCACCGCTTTTCATGGGCGGAGAAAGAAGGTGGGGGTGACGGGGGACAGGGGTAGGGGGAGGGACTGGGGCAGGGCCTGCAAGAGGGCAGTGTAAGGTGTTATTGAGTGCAAATAGCAATTTCGCAACAATTCTGCCGAATCTCTACTCGTTTTTTGTTCTTGCTGCTCGTTTTCGCTTTCAGCACTTTAGGCCGAGATTCCCCAACTCTCTGGTAGATACACTGAAAATTAAATGTTATTCAAATATAAGTTACTTTTTTTTAGTAGCTTACTTAAGAGAGGTCTTCGGAAATGTACTAGGAACTATTTAAAAATTAATTACTTTTAGAAACAAAGAGGTAAAACGGAACTTTCATTTTTTCTAGATTACTTTAGTTCCTAAGAAATGCTGTGTTAGTATTTCGTATAATAAATTCATAAAACTATATTTAAAATATTTTATAGACAAGAAATAATTTGAAAAGAAATAATTGAAAAAGAAGTAATTTTAAATTGAATACCCTAAATAATTGTTATAGCTTCAGTAGTTTAGTTAGTTCCTTGTCTTAAATCTATTTTTTGTATTATCTTAATCATACTTCTTTGAATTTTCCCTCATCTTCCTATCAATATTTCAACCAGTTTTATTTAGTTTTCCTTATTTTTTTCTTCCTGTACAAATATCCTTTTGCCATATGCAAAATTCCTTGCATCTATTGACTTGACTCGTCGGCGGCGGGGCGGTAAAGATTGCTGCGCGGTGGGCCGGAGGATGTTTTCTTTTTTTTTTTTGTAGGGATGTGGGGACTTTTGGGGGCGGGTTTTTAGCCGGGGTTTTCGCACAATGAACTGTCAAAAATGTGTTGGCTCTTTTTTGTGGAGGGGTGCATTCCGGCAGTCGATTTTATTGGATTACGGTTTAGATTGCATTGGCGAAAAAGTGCAGCGGGCGGGCAATTCATGGAGCTGCTGCTGCTGCTGCTGCTGCCGTTGTTGTTGTTTAGAAAACATGCAAAAAACTTAACGGCACTTGGCCGCTTGTCCTTGTCATCCTAGCCGATTTTTTGGGTTTCCCCCCTGTTGGTTTTTTGTTGGTTTTCTTTTCGTTTTTTTGGGTCGTTCTGGTTGCAGCTACAAAATAGCAAAATCAACATCTACAATGGGATCGGCGCTAACGAATTGAAATTTGTTTGTTGTTTGCTGTTGTTGTTGTTGCTGCCGCTTGTTTGTTATTGTTATTATTGTTGTTGCTATTGCCTTCTTCTTCTTCATTTTGTTGCACAAATTTTTTGGGCAGAATTTTTGTTATTTTTTTGCCAGCATTGTTTGTTGTTTGCTGTTCGATTTCGTGCGCTTCCGTTTTTAAAATGTACGTGCAACACTGCCACTGCCACTGCAATCAATGTGCGGTGCAGTGGCGTCTGCAGGGGGGGGCACAGGATGGACAGTAGGGGGGTGGTGTAATGCCCGGGGAATACATGACGAATGTCTGATGGATCAGTGGCTGGCAAGGTCGGCGGGGAGAAGCGGAAAGCGGAGTCCCCCTCCGAAAAGAAAATACTGACAGCGCCTGGAAGCTCAGAATTGCCACAGGAAATCGCCTAAAATTGAAAGGTACTTCAATAAAAAGTTGTCTTAACAAATTTTAAAGGCCTTTGTTTTCTACTCCCCCAATGATAAGACTTTTTCTGCAATAGGAGAGTAAAAAACATGTGAAAACACACAAAAAGGCAATAAGATAAGAACTTTAGTTTTCCAAAAATGTAACTTTAAAAGTAATCCTTAATGTTTTCATAATGTTCGTTCTTAAAGTTCCCTGCAGTTATTGCAGTTTTCGTGTATCCTGTGGCCCAACCTGCTACGTATTTCTAATCGAAAGCCCAGAAATGATGGGGCACTCCGGCGGAACCGGAAGTAAGTTAGATTCGGCGCCCTCGTGTGGATTCCGGTGTTTGTTTTTTGTCTCTCGTTTTTTTTGGGGGTTTGGAAGAGCTGCAAAACTGAAAGCTGAAAGCAGATTCCCCAAGCGAAATGTTTCTTTTTGGCTTCTTGTCAAAGGAGCTGAGCAAGCTAAGCTAATTAAATTTTGGCCACGCGGTCGGGGCTACGGGGTGGCTGGGTGGTTCGGGTGCTTTGGGTGGGCGAACGAGCAACAAAAAAGCCATGGTGTGCGGTGCCCAAGTCAAAGGTCAAAGGCAAATGAGCTGGCAGCGTTTTAATTAAAAAATTTCCACTAAGCAGGAGCGTGGATCAAAAGCTATCGCTATCGCTATCGCAGATGAGGCAACTGGCGACCACAAGCTGCAGGACACACGGGGGCACCACCACCCAGGCTGCCAACCCGCCAGCCAGGATTAGAAGCATGTGTGGCTACAGACGGGGCTGAGATATTAGCTAGCACTTTTATGAATAATGTGTATTAAATATTGCACATTACAAACTGATTTTGAATTTATTTTTAAATATTTAAATGTTGAAATTGTAAAATCTAGTCAAAAGTATGCAAGGGAACTTGTAAATAAATAAGTATTTGATGCAAAACAGAATCTGTACAAGATATTTTAAGTGTCATTGTAGTATTTTAAAATATTTGGAAGTAGAACATTTGTAATATAAATTTAAATTATAGGTTTACTTTATAAATGGAATATTTTTTGTTCCACATTTTGCTTAAATTACTGCCACCCCTTATGTGTGCCTGTTTGTTGTGTTCCCCGGTGGGTGTACTATTTAACTTAATGCGTTGCCTTGCAAAGTGATGTGTTCACAGCGATAATCCTGAAATTTTCAGCTAATTAAATTGTCAAATATTTTTGTTTTGCCAGGAAGGAATGTGGGCGTGCAGGGCCACATCCATGCGTCCTTTTAGGTAGGCAAACGGATCGGGGGATCAATCCTTTTCCATATCCCTTTGGGCTGCGGTCAAGAACTCGAACTCGCGGCGAACCCTCCCGCGTCCTGAGGTTTCCATGGGGAGTGAGGTCATAAAGGCCGCTGTTTTCCGCTCCGCCCGCCGCCGCTGCTGGAAATTCGTGTTTATTTATGCACTTGCATTGTGTGTGGCGAGAGCAAACTCTATTTTCCGAAAACCCTTTCCATTTCTCGCGGCCCATTTCCCCGGAATTTCGTTACCCTTTCAACTCACGTCCCTTGGTGCCGGTGCCGGTGAGGTGCTCTTTGCATTTCGGCGGCCATTTTTCGCTCTTTTGCAACTTGTCAGTCATTTGAACAAAACTAATTTGCATGTCATTTCTTTAGCACTCTTGAAATTCGTGCACGAAATGCACACGGGCCGAGGGTTGCTCCGAAAATTGTTCAGAAATACTGCAAGAGTTACTGCTTTTTTAAATGTATAATTTTATTTAGTAAATATACAAGGCATGTATTCTTTTCTTTTAAATAATTAACATCTACAAAGGTAGAGGAGTAATCTTTCTTATAGAATTTTGGTAACCCTTCCAGACAGTTTTCTTGGAAACCCACCTCGCTGCCCGACAGCGAGCAATTCCACTTGAATAAATATGATTTGCAAGTGGCTCAAGGCAGGCTTTAACCTTTTGAACCCCCTCGAACCCAGTGACGCACAGCTATTAGAGAACCATTAGTCCAGTAAATGGAAATCATATAATTTACTTAAAGTTATCTAGGGAATTAACAAGTGTTAACTCACTCAAAGGTAAATAATAACATAACAATGCACCGAGGCATTTACTTAACATAATTAGCAATCACCAAACAATATAGCTTCCCTCCACACACACACACACACTCGCAGCTTGGAGGATATTTCACCTGCTCACCGGCAAGGACATGCTCATGAAAAACACGAGGACATTGGAGCTGGCCAACAAATCATATTACAAAACTTTACACGCTTAAAAGCGCATGTAATTGGCTTTTGAAATGGCCACTCCACCGTCGGCCACCCCTTTCTGGCCATTTTGGCCAGAGGTTAACACGTCCTGGCCCCGATCCCGATCCCGGGATGCTAATAACAATAAGTGTCGATGTCCTGCCTCCTGCGGACGACGGCGTCTGTGAAATATGAGGAGCAAGGAGACAGCGCTGGTCAACCCTCCCAGCTCCCGGCTCCCAGCTCCCAGCTAGCAGGATTTTTCCCCATTTTTTTTTTTTTTGTATTTTGTCCAGAGTCCTTTTCGGCATTGTGTTCGCCGCACTTGGGGCTAATTTTTGCTGAAAAGCCAGCCAAGCAGCACTTGGGCAAGTTGGCCAGCGGAAACACAAAAGGGGTGGAATTACGGTGGCACTGCAAAGGGTTTCGGTATTCCATTACCGACTGCGGGTTTTTTACGGTATTTATTTGGCCCGGACTCGTCTCAAATTATAACTTTTGATGTAAGCCCCATGCAATATATGTACATATGTAAAGGCTTATAGAGCTAGTGTCAGTCTATGCTTTTTAATTGTTTTTATCACTTGATAACTTCTTTAAGCAAATGTTTATTTTTTCTAAGGATATTTAAGAGCTTACAGTCTGTGCTTTTAAGGGAATCTCCCTGCAAGTTTGTCTGCCAAAACATCCCATAAAACACCCATCATCATTGTCATCATCTGGTTTTATTTCCACTGTGGAATCACCTCTCTCTCTCTCTCGCTTTCGCTCTAAATGCTAAAATGTTAAAGTTTATTACCAAAACATTGTTGTTTTGGATTTTCGTCAATTGTCTGGCCAAACATTTGGCACACACGCACGCCACCCTCGCACACACACACACACACACATGGCTATAAAGTTATCGCTTTTGAAAAGCGCCTGTCAATTTTTCCAATCATCAGGCCTAATGAAAAATCTAGCTCACGAACAATAAAAGGCGGCGGCGGGAAGGTGCAGGAAGGTGCGGAGGAGTGCCAGCCAGAAAACGGGGGAACCGCCAATGGTGCCGGGCGGACGAGAAAATTTTGCATACGATTCTGACAATTTTCTGACAGCAAACATGCCAACACTCAAAAATCATAGCATGCTTTTTGGGGATATCAAACGGCGGCGGCAGCGCCGACGGGGTGGAATCAAGAAAGGATACCACGGATATAGGTGGCTGGAAACGAATATTTTAATGCACTTTTAAGGCAGGTTAATTGGGTGGAAAGTATAGAAAATGAATAAATACAAACAGAGTCAGAAAATTAAATCTATATCTAATTAAACTAAGAAATGTATGCAGAATTTAATTAATCAAGTCGAGGAGATTGTAGAGCATCGAGTGAAGTTCTAGTTACTTTTTCGTACCCCACCAAGAGACCCTTTGTTAGGGCATCCACACTAGGGGTTAAATGTGAACCGTTGGGGGGGTGAGAATGGTTTTTTGTGATGGGTGTCGGCGGTTCGGAGTTGCGGTGCGGCATGTTAAATATACGTCACTGGCTACAACGAGCACATGCCTAGCACCGAAAAAAGTTTCAAGGATATAACAACGCCAGCGCCAACGCCGGCGGCAACACCAACACCAACGATAACAACAACTACAACTACAACAACAACAATAAAGCCAACAATTACAACAATAAGTATACCAAACGATGGGGAGGGAGGGAGGGTTGGCAACAAACGTTAAGTCGCTGGCAGCACGAAATTAAAACCGAAAAACTTACTCGTCACGGGTTTTCCGCAAATGATGACTGTGGAAATTATGGTAAAAGTGGAAGCAGAAAATATAATTTTAATTTCAAACATAATTAAAAAATTCAAACACTGATAAAAAAAAATACGAATGTTGGTCATAAAATCGTGACCATTTGTTTACAAAAGTAGCGCAAGCAAATTTTGGTCTTCTTTAAAGAATTTTGGTCTTATTTAAGAATTTTTACATTCTAAGTTCAAGATTTTTAAAATATTGTTTCAACCCATAAACGAGCTTGAAATAAGAATGATAAACGTCTTTAATTGAGACCGAAAAATCTTAATTCGTTACCAAAATAGTGGTTTAGGATTATTTCGTATTGGTATTAGAATATTTGGTATTAAATTAAGCTTTTTTTTTTGAGAATGTGAAAAATCTTAAATCTAGATGTTTTTGTGCTTAAATCAGCCCTGAAAAATCTAAAATATAGAATTTCGGTCTTATATTAAGATTTTAATTTTAAGAATGCACAAAATCTTAAAAGGAGATTTTTTTTTTATCAGTGAATATATATTTAATTTAAAATATTAAAATCAAATTAAATATATTAGTAAGTTTTCAAAGTAATGTAAAATTCCGATTAAGCATTAATTATTTTCCCATAGAGTTTTCTAAAAATAAACTTGCCAGTAAAAATTAGAAAATAAAGAAATCCTTTGTTAATTGGCATAAATCCTTATTTTTCACTAAGAACTCTTTCTCTTCCTCGTATTTTTCAGACCATTTAAGGTCCTGCGTCAAGCATGGTGAATCAAAAATCACGCATACGCAGCGTGGCGTCGTCTCATTAAGCGCACAACACTTTTGCGGCTAATTAAAAAATGGGGGCCTGTTCCCCCATTAAATGCCTAATGCTTACGAATATGACAATTGTGGTTTTCACCAGTAGGCTGCGCCTTTGCCGACGAACCACCTGTCAGGCCTTGGGGAACGATAGAGCTCATTCCGCACGGCGTCGTCAGCTGGAAAGTTTCGAACTAAATCATCAAAAATCATTTTTAAATATTTTAAATTTTTCCAAAAAATTGTCCTAAGTCTTTTCTTTTTTCTTCGATTGAAATTTGCATTTGGCACAAAGAAATCAGCATGAAGGAAGACATTATTACCGACCGCGATGACGAGATACAGCCTCTAACAATCGCGGCCATTGAAGAGGAGCAACTTGGGGTTTGGTTGTCGGACGACGACAACGACGGCGACGGTGTCAACGGCAACCAGGCAGAGCGGCATTTATACTTTGGCAACGAAGTAACTGCAACTGATGAGGAGGCACCACCCGTGGCCCTGAACTCGATTTCACTCACCATGGAGGAGGGGGAAAGGCTACAGGCGCTGCTGGACCTTCTCATGCAGGACTTCCTCAGTCGCTGGGAAATATTGGACGATGCCGATGGGGAACAAGAGGACATCATCTTCAATCAGCTTGTGGAACATAACAGCGCTGGGGAACCAGAAAACGTGTTCTTCGATCAGTTTATGCCAAATAACGAAGTTGGGGAGCACGGTAACATGATCTTCGATCTGCGCGTGTTTAAGGACGAAGCTGGGGAGCAAGAGGACATGTCCTACGATATAAATGTGGCAGATAACGAAGCTGGGGAACAGGATGACATAATCTCCAATCGGCTTGTGGAAAATAACGAAGCTGAGGAAGATCAGGCAGCTGATGATGAGAATTTGGAGGCCTAAAATTCAACCCAACTTAAGTTGCGTTAACGACACACAGATGTCCAGTTTTGTTTACTAACTGAGTACATTCTCACCACAAGATTTTGACATTTCAAACAATTGCTCTACAAATTTATATTCTAAATAAATCCGTTTTATGCAGGATCCAAGCTAATTCCAGTCTTCAGTTATTCATATTGGTTTTCCCTGCCCAGCCTTGACACAGATTTCGCGCAAATGGCTGCCGCTGTGAAGTTTTAAGAGGACTATTTCCTCTTTGGCCAGTGGAGGGAATGCGAGTTGAGGGTCGCGAATCCATTGTTTGGTTATCTAATACCCGCCGGGGGGTTAGAAAAACAATAATACGGCTGAAAGGAAAGCGGGCTTCGGGTATGCGAAGTCATTATACCCTTGATATTTATAAATATTTACGCAAGTTAAAGCCTTAAAAGATTGAGTATTGGATCATTAGTAATTATATAATATTATATGGCAAATCACTTGTTCCTTAAGAGACTTTCCAGTCAAGAGCTCTGAAAAAATATAGAGAATATTACTGCCCTGCCAGCTTCCCCTCAAAATGAAGATACCCATTTTTTGAGGGTATCCCAAAGAAAGGGCAGGAGAGCAGGGCGTACATTCGTCATAAGTGCGTCTGCCTGTGCCCGATAATAACCCCCCAAAAAGAAAACAAAATCAAAAAAGAAAAAAGAAAAAAAAAAGCGGAACCCATGTGAAGTGGTTGGAATTCGGAATTTGCGATTTCAATGCCACTCAACTGGCCGCTGGGAAAATCGCCTTAAAAAGTCCATTTCCCCCATCCGCCGCGGCGCGTATCTGTATCTCTATATATGTATCTGTTCCCTGTAGCTGCATGTAGCTACAAGATACTTTTATACATCTATATAAATGGCAGGAAGAAGGTCGAGGTCCATTGGCCCTGCATTTGGGGTGGCTTTTTCATTATCATTTGCCGCTGCACATAAATTATTTATTGTTAGCGATTTTCCCAAAAAGATAACAAGCACAGGGGAGGGTTCGAGATCGCGGGGCTGAAACAGGACCAGGACCAGGAACAGGACCAGGACCAGCAACAAAACCAGGACCAGAAGCATTTTATTTGCTTTGGTCGCGAATCCGTACGAATATCCCTATATCCTGCGCATATCCTGCGCTCGCCATCTAACGCATTTTCACCGGAAGTAAATAAATATTTATAAGTTGGCTGCCTTGGCCGCATTATGCGCGGCAACAACAACATCATAAACATAATATTAATATGGATTCTGTTTGGTAAATTCTGTTTCGGGTTAATAGCCCGGGGGCCAGAGTAATCAGAGGGAAAATGAAAATGGAAGCTATGGGTTACGTAGCGGTAAGTATATAGTTTTCCGCAGGCTTGGGTAAAGTTATTGAGAACAAAAAATATTTGAAAATTTTTACATGCTATTTTGAACAATAAATCAAAGTGAAAACTATTTGGATTACTTTATTTGGGGACTTTCAACCAAAGTCGTAATTGTAAAGCCAGTCTAAGCCAATTTTTTAACTTTGCTTAATTATTTTCAAATCTCCAAAACTTGTCTGTATATTTCCTAATAATACTTTAAGCCCACAGTTAGTTTTAGCCCCAAAATAAACCCAGCCACCTAATAATAATTGCATTAAAAAATATGGCAAAGCATTAAAAAATCCACAAAAAATACCCCTTAGTTATGTATATTTATTAAAGCCATCAGCATTTATTAAATCCATTAGCATCAGCTCATAAACCCCCTCAAAACGCCCTGCGAAATCCACCGAAAAATAACCCCGTCTCCATTAACATGTTTGACCTTTGACTAACAAGTTGCAAATTTGTTTTCAACCCAAAATAAAAACATGAAATAATAAAAAAAATAGCGGAAATAAAGCGATTTTTGCAGGGAAAAAAGTGCCTACCGTGACCGCCAAACAACGCCACTACATTAGCAGCTGCAGTGGGTTAAAAAAAAAAAAACAGGCGGCTTTAACCCCGCACCGCCCACTGTCCAGTGCCCACTGTCCAGTGCCTGGCAACCGACAGCGAACAATGCCAAATAATTGGACTTTATGCAGGGAGCAATACGCAAAATCTGCCTGGATTTCCATCTCTGTCTAGCCACAAGAGCGGAAGTTAACTTGCGTGCGCCAGTGTCCCGGTCCCGGTCCCTGTCCCTGTCCCTGTCCCCCCTTGATCCTGCACAGCCTCCGCCCTTAGCCCACGGGGGGATATTGCTGTTGCTGGCGGCTTGGCTCGTTCGGTTGCGGTTCAAATTTAATATTCACTCGCGCAAATAATCCACACACTCGCCCCGGGGGGGTGGAGCCCCCACCACGCCCACAGCAGACAGCAGACACAACAAACACACACAAAATGGCGCTGCTAAGCCGGTTAAGGGGTGGGGAGAGGGGGCTGCAGGGGCCGCCCGGCTAACTGCAAACTGCAACTGCAAGTGAAGTGTTGTCTGTGGCTAGCCAGCAGCCAGGATTCCATTCTCATGTGTGTGCTTGTGCACTCAGCGAAAAATTGTATTTCATTTTAATGATGAGAAAAAGTGCAGTAGAAATCAGTCCCATTTTAAACATAAAAGATATACGTTAAGTGCGCCACTAACAACTATAATTAATATTTAATAATTTATATTTATACAGCCCATGTTTCTCTCAGTGCTCGGCTCAGAGAATTCGATGAGAAAAAATGGGGGAATATGGGGAAATATGGGGAAATATGGAGACTACGGGGATTGGACATCGGCGGGTGCCGGGGACAGATTATTTATTATTTGCCTGCGGAGATTTCATTTACACAAAGAGCCTTTCGAGCAGCGAGAAGTGCATTAAATCATCAATTGTCTCGATCGGGGTTTATTAAGAGCTGAGAAGAATAAAGCGCGGCGAAAATCCGTGTAAATATAAATTGGACAGGGAGAAAGGTACAAGTCTGGGGGCTACTTTCTGACACTGACTTTGATTGAGGCTCAATTAAGATAGAATAGAACAAGTTAATTAACAGCTTATTAAAAAGTACCATAACTAAGCTTTAAAAAATTATATACATTCAATTATGTTATATAGAATCATTAAACATAAATTAATATTCAAGTGAATAACATTAATTATCTTTTAAAATCAACAAAACAAGAAGCATTTCACCTTAAATATTACACATTTAGCCATTAAGCCTGCGAATCCTTTAAGAAATCCCCTGGAAAACTCTGAAATTTCCACAGCTTCATTCAGATTTATCCCCTTCTTGCGGTGGTCAAACCCATTAAGTATACGCCGCATGTGACGCCTGAGAAGAGACGCGGCGGCGATGGCAGTGCAGGTAAATCGCAAATTCCACAATCCAAAAGCCAAGAGATGACCGGCTAAGTGCGAACATTTGGCCATTAGTTGGACCTAATTAGCCGCAAATTGGTGGCACCGCCGGTTCAATGGCCAGAATCAAAATCTGAAACCAAATCCAGAGGCAGAGTCAGAGTCAGAGTCACAGTCAGAGGCCAGAGCCAAATGGAGCTAACAATTAGGGAAAAGGTTTGACTGTAATTTGGCTTGATTTGCTGACTGACCGCCGTTGCAGTTGTCCTTTCGGAAAATGCAACTCCAGGACATTTTCCCCCAAGCCCCCCGCCATGTCCCCAAAATAAAATGCCTTCATGTCACTGTCGCGACGCTTTTTGTTGCTAGTGTTTGCTTCGCTTCACTCCGCTGATGTTGCTGTTGCTGCTGTTGCTGCTGGTGTTTCTGGTGTTGCTGCTGCTGCTGTTGCTGTTGCTGCCGCTCGTACAACTGTCCAAGTGACAGCTGCCGCCGTGACTGTCAGCCGCCGCCCTGGAAAAAAAGCCACGCCAAAAACAACAGGGGGACAAAAAAAAAATGTCAAGGTGGAAAGCCATCGAAAGTCGAAGGAACCAATGCCCTTCGATACAAATATTGATGAAAATATATTTAAGTAATTAAGAAAAATCTGTTATATATATTTATAATATGAAAATACTTTTCTTTGGGTATATTTTCAAAAGAGAAACTTGTCTACAGTTTTTAAAGTTGACTTCTACATTTCCCCTTGCATTATTTATTTTCTTTATATTAAATACATATTCTATACCTATATTTATTATTTTTAGTGAACTAAAACCCAGCTTAAATATCGGAAGCTGTTTGCAAACCTCAAACTCAAGTTGATGTAACCCTCGCTGGGGGAAAGTGTAAAACCGATGCGAGCCAACTCTGCAGCAATGCGCAATCAGTTGCAACGCAATTTGATTTTGTCGCTTCATGGCTCATGCACTGCCCCTGCCTCCGCCCCCCTTTCCCCTTTCCCATTTACCGTTTCCTTTTTGCCCCCACCCCCCCTTAACCCCTGCATTTTCCACCCATAAAGTGCACATGTCGCTCCATGTTCACAGTGACATTCATTCGCCGTCGCAGCGCTTTCTTTTCCACAGCCATAAAAAGTTTCCGGCCAGCACTCGTCCCCTCTCTGTCTGGCCAGTGTGTGTGATTGTTTCACCTTTGACCCCACCCCCAACCCCTCTAAGCCCCTCCCACAATAGGCGGAATTTTTTGGCAATTTATTTGACGGCTTCAAGTTGCCGACGTTGCTGCGGTTGCAAAAGTGCATTAGCCGCTGCCTGTCATTCATCGAATCAAGTGTTATGCGGCTGTCACAAAGCCGTTGCCGAAAGGGTCAAGGGGTTAATCGAGGGGGTGGGGAGAGGGTGGATGCAGCCCCACGTTTTTGTTGTGCTAACATTCAACTCCCCTGGCTCCTCCCCCGCGCGACATTTCGGTAGTCGCGGTTAGCGATTTAGAAGGCTTAGACGGTGAAATGTAACTGGCATTTTGTAGCTTTTTGTGTTGTGACTTTCAGGATGTGCCTTGAATGGGAACGAAAAGTGTAAGAAATTTAATTTTTTAAATGTTCATTTAATTTTGAAAGGGTTTTCTTATTTTTAAAAATATTATTACAAGGTTTATAAGGTATTTTATAAATATTATTCAAGGTTAAGGAATACAAGTAAGGGAGTGCTTTAATTTGCATTTAACTGTGAAAAGTACTTAAAATGATTTGCAAATCAAGGAATTATATAGAATTTATTCCATAAATTGTTAAAAAGTTTAAGTGTTTAATGTATTTTGTATGGGTTTTCAGCTGTATTTCTTACAAAAGATTATTCTACTAACTTTTTACTTGCCATACAAACTATTAAATATAAGAATGATTATATATTTTTTTACATAACTGTTATAGTTTTTTATCAGACTAGGATAAGCTTTAAATATTTGTTACCTATTTAAATAATTTAAAAATATTTCTTTTCAAGTTTCTGTTGTCCTTCAAGCTTAGTTTTCCTTTCAATATTAAGCCAGAGTTAACTTCTTATGTTTTTTGTTTTATATTTATTTACATAACTTTTATTGTATTTTCTGACACTAGGATAAGGCTTTAAATTTTTGTTAAATATAAAATTATATTTAAAATATTTCTTTTCAGGTTTCTGTTGTTCTTCAAGCGTAGCTTTCTTTTAAATATTAAGCCAAGCTTAAACTTTATTTCGGCTTTACATCTGTCTTGTGTTTTTTGTCTTATATATTTTTCTTGGCCTTGATTTTTTGACTTCCCTATGCGATGTGTATATATACTTAAGTATGTATATATATTTATATATACCTATAACTGGTTTTTTCGCTCAATTCAGAGAGCGTTAACGACGCCTGGCGCACCCTGCCATCAGGGGCATGTCCTGGGCTCTTTTGTTATTGTTATTGCATCTCGTTTGTTTATTTGTTGTTATTATTGTTGTTGCTGGTTTTTAGCACTCAATTGATTTTGTTGTTATGGCATATATACAAATATATATATATATATATATATATATATGTATTTGTGCATACATGTGGCTCCTTCTTCCTTTTTGTTGTTTGGGTTTCCTTGTTGATTTTCGCTTGTTTTTTTTTCCGCTGCTTTTCCTCGGTTATTGCCGGATTTTTTCGCCCTGCAAAATGCAGTGAATTCTTCTGCCCCTTTTTGAATTTTCCCCCCCACAAACACACACACTCGCCCGCGCACGCACAGAGCGGCACAGCGTCCGCCCGCCCCCCATTCGGATTTTCCTGGACAGCTCGTTTGTGAAATACCCGAAGCATTGCGGTCGCCATATTGCGTTTGCATACACGCCCACATGCCAAACACAGATACTCTCACACACACGCACACACACAAGCAGATATGGTGATTTCTATAGCCAGAAAAACGCATATCGATTAACACTATTTTTCAAAATAATTCAGAGAGTAGGTAACGAATATTATTAAAAGGTGAATAAGTCAAGAACTTATAAGTTTATCCAATTGAAGAACTTGTACATTCAATTTTATTACGATTTTGTTTATTGTAAAAATCAATACAAAGTCTTGAAAATTCTTCCTTAAATTTAATTTCTTTTTTTTAAAAGAATTCACAAGTTATAAATACGATTTTCCTAATGCATATGTTTATATACTGACAATGAAAAATAAACTGAATACTTTAGCTTATGAACAATTTAATATTTCTGAAAAAGATCTTGTGGCACTTTTCGCATTATGTTTTATAACAAAAGCCAATATTTGGCCTGTAGCTTAATTTATAATTAACTATGGAGGGTACAAATAAATAAATATATTAATCTTAATATAATAAATAATATAATTTAAATTCTATTACTAAAACCCAATAAAGTATTAAGCATGAGTTAAATTCTACATATAATTTTACGATCTACATAAGCTTTATAAAAACCAGAAAATTTCAGTGAGAATTGTACATTTTCCGGCTTGTGGAAATGTCCTTATGTGGCAGCTCCTGTGCTGAGACAACAACCCATACACGGACACTGCGACACGCACACATTGACAGGCGCGTATTGATGGCCATGTTTCATGCGCCGTTGTCAGCCAAATTTAATGCGCGCCGCAAATATGCAAGGCCACCCAAAAACCACCCATTGTCCTGCTGCCGCCCCCCTGTTGTTGCGCCTGTAACCCCCCGGATTTTCCAGCTCGCTCACTCGCCTGGCTTCACCCCTGCTTTTCCCGACAGCGCGACTTTTCATTTGGTCATTTAATAAAATGCAATGCCCAGTCGCCGTGTGGACTTAAGGGTGGTCCAGGGGGCCCCCCCATCAGCCCCATCATCAGCACCCTCTTGGCCCCCTTCCCTGCTTTATTACAACGCTGCCCAGCAAAATTGTTGTTGGATTTATGGCGGCATTACATGACATGATTAATGGGCTCCAATAGCGAGAAGAACAGTGCAGGACGAGGGAGAGGAGTAGGGGAGGAGGGGTGAGAGGGGTGAGAGGGTCGCAGGACAAAACCAGGACAATGGACACGCCGGCAAATGTTGACCAGCAGGCGTATTTAAAACACAGCTCCATCAGCATCATCAGCGGCATGGCCATCGTCATCGAAGGTTGCATCAAAGCAGCTGCCACAGCCACTGGCAGGAGTGTCCCGCCTGTCCAGGAGGGGGTGGGGCTGAAGGGGGTGTCCCACCAAAAAAGGCTGTAGGGAAAATTGTATAGAGAAACCCATGGTCAAAAGGGCCTTCAAACTGCAAACCAGGAAAGTTGAAATTAAATGCAATCAATCGAACAAAGTTTATTTTTAATTTACATACTTTAAAATATTTTCAAATAAAATATTTTAGCTTGTTATTAAGACCCTATCAAAGCTTAATCATTTC
>VNJV01013109.1:0-12062 GCA_008042635.1 Drosophila nikananu
ACGAGCTGCGAATGCGGCCGTCGCACCATGAGCTTCACTTTGAGCGCTGTAAGAAATTAAGAAAGAGTTTATATAATTAATATAAATTAATTTCAGTAATTAAATAAGTAATTAAGTAAATAAATAAGTAAATAAATAAGTAAATAAGTAAATAAGTAAATAAATAAGCAAATAAATAAGTACCAATTAACTAATTTCAGTAAATAAATAAGTACATCAAATATTACATACATTTCATAAGCAGAATTACAATGAAGTAAAGTAACTTTTCTATATTTATTATTAGGATATATGTAGTACATATTATGTACCTTTAGAAACCAAAGCTTAGTTTGAGGAATAAGCTCTGTGCTTTTTATGTTTTATGCTTAATTAATTAATAAATACCAAAATATTTCAACCTGTTTTTTCAATTCGAAATGTAAACCCTTAAGCTTTCTAGATATATAATATAATCCTTACAAATTCTTATCACAAATCAAAAACCTCAAATTAAAGGCGGCAAAAAACAATCATAAATTATAAAACAATACCTACGTTTTGTTTTGGGATGGAGTGACTCCCTATATCAAACATAGAAAACCCATAAAATAAAAACTGCCCCGCAAAAAAAAAAATAGCTGAGAGAGAAATCATTTTCGTGGACGCGCCAAAGTTTTTCTGCTGGTTGGTTTTTCCCAGCTTTTCTTGCCGCTTTCTCCTAACCCTGGCTACTTTCCTTCCTTCTTTTTTTTGTGACAATGCCAGGGCAATAAATGTCGAGAGGCAGCTGCAAATGGGAAAAAAAGCAGGGCAACGCGCGGAAAAAGGAAAAGTTTTTAATATCTTTATGTGCGGGCTATTATGGTGTGAACAATGTACAAAATATATACATACCATATTTATATATATTTATATATAGAGAGAGAGAGACATATATATTTGCCTGGCTTTGACTTTTGAGTACAAAGTTTGCAGCACGCAAAAATTAAATATTTAAGCCAAAGTCAGCAGGCTGAGAGAAAGACAGACGAAGCCTGGGAATTAAGGTGTGTGGTCCCCGGGGGGCGTATGCGTAATAATCCGATTAGATTGCTCAGAGAACGCAGCTAAATAACAGATTGATGTCAATTAACTTGGCTGCAGGATGTGACAGACAGGCGGCAACATAAATAAATTCAACTGCCAAGCCACCAAATATACATTGATGGGTCTCATCTCAACAAAGTTAAGATGCTTTGGTCTCAAGATACTCCAATTATAAACGCAAAGGCGTATAAAATAATCAATTAATGTGGACATTATCCTTTCATCATTAAATCCGAATGGACGATTAAGTGCGTGCAAGCATTGTGTAATGTATTTTCCACTCCTCATTCCTTTGGGCAGAATATTAAGCATACGACCTGTCCGCCTGCCCGTCTGCCTGCCGTCCTAATATCATTACCTTCAATTAGCATTCCAGGCACTGGCAAAATTGATTCACAAAATGGCCAGCCAGCCATGTAATTAAAACGAAATAATGCGCATTAAGGACGAGAGACAGAGAGAGGGAGAATATCCTGTTCCTCCATCCCAAAGTCAAAGACTCTGGGGGGAGGTAAATAACCTCCTGTGAGCCGCAAATGAAACGAAAACACAAAATCTTGTGCCCTTTGGCGAGTCCAAAAGGCAGGAAAAACCAAAACCCAGGGAAATACAGTAGAAGCCACTGCACTGGGTGAGTGTTTTGTGGTTAGCTCCAAGGACTTGGAAGAGCATTTAAGGCTGGGAAATGGACAGAGCAGGTGGGTAGAGTAATGCCAGGGTTTCTTAGGTATTTGATCTTAATGTATTGAATATATTTCCTAGATTATACACTAAATGTAAATTATATTTCATTTACTCTCTCTTCTAGTGAGCTATTTTCTAGGTTGAAATTTCCCACTACAAACTGCTGCTATTCATGCCTATTTTTCTTCAGTGCCCACACCTCTGGCATTTGGTTCTTCTGCGGTTTGTGTGCATCCATTGTGGTGCAATCTTAGTAAGTGGGTTAGCAAGAAGCCTTCACCCCCACTTGCCGCATCTAAATCCTTTCCCCGAAACACTTGATGCCACAACAAAGTCGACATCAAAGTGACGATGACGTTATTAAAGTAATTTTGGACTCTTTGTCGGAAATCATCATAAAAAGCCAAGAGAGGCTGCCAAGGCGCGTAATTGTCTCAGACGGCGCTGGCAGCTGTTGGCGATTTTACGATTGAAGTGTGCCACATATATACATACACCTATAAAATAAAAAATAAAAACACGCACTGCGAAAATAAATTTAAGGCAAATTATTCAACCATTTTTTAACTACGCTTTTGTTCTTGAAACATTTTGCCATAAAAATAATGAAAATACTTTATAATTGTGTGCTAAATTAAAAAAAATACAATTCTAAATGTAAATATAAACAGCTATAAATACATTTATCTAACCCAACGAGTTTCATAATTTTTAATAAATATTCTAAAGTCAAAGTTCTTATTTTTTCTCTCTGCAAATGTATAAAAAAAATATAAAGTATGCCTCTCAGGTCCAGAAATCTTGTTATTATTTTGATGGTTGCCAAAGAAAATACTCTTCTTTTTGGCTCATGTAACACCGATGGCTGGACAATCTTTTCAATGGATTTTCGGTGACGTCGCCCCCCGTAAATTAATTATGCGCGCGTATTTCTTTCTTGAAATCTAAATCGTCGATACCCCTGGGTTTTACACACACTCACTCGATTGATAAAAACAATGACATAAATTCCAAATTAAACACATAAAAGTTTTATGCGAAAAGCAATAAATGTGTGTGTTAGACATGGCCAGCAAATTCTTATAGAATTCCTGTTGGTATTTTGCTGCGGTTAGCTGCCCTTCGCCCAGAGAGAGAGAGAAGCCACCCCCCCGAAGAGGTGCCGGAGGAGGCGAAGGTCAGGTAAACAATTGCTCGGAAAAGCTATGGCAGCAGCATCTCGTGAGAGGTAGAGAAAACCAGAAGTATGTCTATGTGAATAGAAGTATAAGCATGTGTTGTATTATAGAATCGATTACGTGATCAACGCTGCCCCTACTAAACGAAGACGCCATCGTACCAGCTAGCCAAATGAATGAAATGATTTTAGCAAGCGCCAGAAAAAACAGTGGGAAGAAAAAACAGTGCTCATAAAGTGGATATCTCGAGGGGTGTTTTTAGAGACTAAAGAGGTATGGAAGATATGGTAGAGAAATTCAAGCGCGAACTGATTAAAACAGGTGTAAATTACTTTGCTTTTAGAATATTAAAGAGAAAACTAAATTAAAAATTTTTAAATAAAAAAATAAATAAATTTTTAAAGAAAAATTTCGGCTACAATGGATAAAAAAGTAATGAAGGATAAACAAGTGTAAATTACATTGCATTTAGACTCGTTTCACTCGGGTCGTCTGGTAACACTGGCTGACAGACAAAAAGTTTTGTAATCAGAAAAAAATTAAGGCAGCCTGTCGTCTGTCGTGCACCAACCACCGGTCTAAAACTTTTTCTGGCTCGCCCAGTCGGCTATCCAAATTCCGTACAGCAAGTTCCTCCCATCGGCGGGCAGCAGTAGCAACACCCCCCTCCCACGGCACACAGATCAAGAATGGCCGGCATTGCCCAAAACACCCGCACCCCGGAGGAGACGAAGGTCAATGGATGGATCCGATTCGGCCTGCGACTAGGCGTCAGCGCAGCGCTCCATCCCCTAGAGTACTCGAAGACGCTGATGCAGCTGGGCTACGAGCCGATCGCCCCGCGCCTGGGCAAGTCGTTCCTTGGCAAGCCGGTGATGGAGCTGCCAAACATCTTCCAGTACGCTGGCCACATACGGCGTATCGACGGCTTCTATGGCTGCTACCGCGGACTGGCCCCCAAACTGCTTGGGTCCATTGTGGCCCTGGTGGTGAGCGATCGAGTGGCCGACAAGCTGGACCTGGTGCAGCCCGAGGAAAACAAGGACGATACACACCTGTCCGACGAAGAAATGTACGACCAGTTCAAGTCGAGTCTAAAGCGCGACATTGTGGTGACGGTGACTGGAATTGTGGCCTCGCATCCTTTCCATGTGATCTCTTTGCGCATGATGGCGCAGTTCGTTGGACGCGAAAGCTTGTACACATCCATTATCGGATCTGTGGCTGAAATCTGGAAGACTGAGGGCATTGCGGGCTTCTTCGCAGGTCTGGTACCGAAGCTTTTGTGCGATGTAGCCTGTCTCGTACTCACCAGCTCCATCGTCTACATCCTCAATAAATACGTCATCAAGGACCCGCTGGGCAGGCAGTACAATGCCGGCTTCACACAGTTTTTCGTGTCCACCATGTTGTACCCCTTGCAGGTGGTGTCCACATGCTCGGCGGTGAGCGGATCCCGCTTGATGGCCGGCCAGCCGCCCATTATGCCAGCCTACAAAAATTGGGTGGCCTGTTGGAACGATCTGCAAGCCCGTGGCGATCTGAAGCGTGGAAGCTCTCTCTTCTTCCGGTCGCAAGCCGTTAGATCTCCAGTTATTACCACGTCCTTTGCGCCCCTACCCAAGCTGGCACGCTACCAGTAGACGCTGAGATTTTGACTAGAGAAGACCACGAAGAGACCTCCCTGGACATCCCGCCACAACTTCAACTGAACAAGCCTAGCTGCGTTTACCCAGCATTTCGAAGGATCCCTGATCCTAACCCAAGACAACTGCATTTTTTCAATGTCCCCCGATGATATAACAAGTACACATACATATATGACTTGAAAAAATAACTGCATTTTCGCGTGGTCATTTAGTCTTATATCGCGATGTTCCTCCAAAGCTTCCGCGTTTCCTTGGCACTAAAACCGTTGCTAAGCAATATGTTAAAAGCTAGCTTTTCCAGATCGAGCATACTGTTATTGTTTTTTTCCCTGCAAGAACAAATAAACTTTGACCCCTCTGCGGATGCAATTCTAAGTGCAGATTTTCATGTTCCGCTAGGCTGCATATTTTGTTGGTTTTATTTTGTTGATTTTCTCTGTATTTATTGTTCAGGTTTTTCCCCAGTTTTAAGCTGGACGCGGGAGCTTTTCTTGTTGTTCTCCCACTGCAGCTAGATTTAAATTTTCAAATACAGATACAAGACTACAAGCCAAAGTGGGTGCGGCTATAAATACATATGTTTTAATTTCCGCACTTTTGGGTCAGTCCCGGAATATCCCTGCATCTTGTATCCCATTTTCAGCTAGCTTTTCCAGATCAAGCATACTTTGCGACATGATGCTGTTATTGTTTTTTTCCCTGCAAGAACAAATAAACTTTGACCCCTCTGCGGATGCAATTCTTCGTTAAAAAAAAAAAAAAAAAAAAAAAAAATATTAAAAAGAAAACTAAATTAAAAATTTTTAAATAAAAAAAAATAAAGTTTTAAAGAAAAACTCTACAATGGATAAAAAAGAAATGAAGTTCAAAACAAGTGTAAATTAAATAGATTTTAGAATATTAAAGAGGAAACTAAATTTTACATTTTTAAATAAACTTGAAAAGAAAATAAACTCGCCACATTGAAATAAAAACGGAGATTCAAGAGCACACAAAAGTTGGATATATGGTATAACAACTTCTTTAAAGAATTATAATTATATAAATCAGTGACGATGCATTACATAAAAAAAGGCTTCCTTAAAAAAGCACTCTAGACAAAATGCCGTCATATCCTAGTAATACAAATATGCAAACCTGAAGACAAAGTTAATGAAACTATTTAATTTTTTTGCTCCCTGGGGCAGGTGTAAAAAATTAAATTTATAATTACAAAGAAGACACACAAAAAAGTGCTCAGCCAAACCAAATAAACAAAATTTAAAGAAATAAAAGAGAAATAAATAAACACTTTAAAGAAATGATTATAGATATCAATGTTGATAGGCAAAATAAAGATTTTCAAAAATAAATTAAACCCACAAAGGAATCGGAATAACATTTTCTCAAATTATTCCCAAGAAATTAAGAAAGGTTTTGCTGTCAGTTTTTGCGGTGTTTCAACCTTGCAAGTTAATGAACTTAAGAATACTTGTAGCATTTATAGACATTTTCCCCCCATTATCAACTGCCATCGAATTTTACATTTCCGTTTATTTTTTCCCCGTCTGCTTGCCTTTCGAGTCGCGTGCAGCGTGTTTATTTGAGAAAAAATTTGTGCATTTTTCACTGGCGATGCCACACAGCCATCTGTTTATAATAATTTTTTTTTTCTTTCGCCAAATGTTTACACAGCGACTTGAGAACCAAGGAACTGACCAGCAGTGGTTGTTGCTAAAATGCTAAAATGCAGTTTAATATTAGATAACTTGTGTTCGACGACGCCTGCCGGAAATTTTGCGCCACGCTGTTTTCGGCACCAAAATTTGGCAAAATTCGTTGCAAAAGATTTTTCAAATAAATACAAGAGAGGAGCCTTGGCATTTATAAACATATTGTAGAGCCTTTTTGGGCAGGGTCAGAAGACTTTGCTACGCATCTCTTGCCTTTTTCCGAAATTAATAAGAATATTTTCCGCCAAACGGACCACGAAAGGAAAATACTTATATAGGTCAACAGAAAGGCACAAAAAACAAAACAAAATTTTTAGGAAAAAATAAAGAACGCATTATTTTCATCATATGACCAAAAGCAGGAAGCCAGTCTACCTCGCCTTAACAAATTATATAAATATAAATATAAATAACAAAATGTTCCAAAGAGCCACAGGAAACCATGCTAGGCGTCATTTTCTGCTTTCCGAAATTAATAAGAATATTTCTCTTCACTCAAAAGGTCGGGAAATAAAATAAATAAAATAAAGAACAAAATGAAAAATTAAAAATAAAAAAAGAAGAAATAAATAAACTGCGACCACTGGCGGCCAAGTCAAGTATGAAAATGAATCCAGGGTCTAGGAAACTAGAGCTGGTAAGCTAGTAATGTTTCTATCGATATTATCGATACAGCGATCTTTACTTTTCATTTATCGATAGTTGCACTTCATAGAGATGGGGGGGGGGGGGGGGGGGGGAAACTGTACTATCATTAATTTATATATGTATTTACAGTGGCAACATTGGTTTTTCATACTAAAACTATGTTACTCTTGGGGTATTCTTCTCTATTCTCAAGACTTTCAGCCTTTTTTCTCAGGAAATTAAATATAAATAAAAAGAAAACCCGCCTAATTCTACTCAATAAAATAAATATAAATACAATCTGGCTAATTCAAAACCTACCTTAACGAGTCAAATCTTATATTCTACATTAAATGCAGTCACACTCACATTCTTTGTTCTTGTCCATAGCCGGCTGCAGGGGACTGGAATCGACGATGGCCTTGGGCGGCGACTGCCTGGCATCGTAGCAATCCGAGTTGTTGCCATCATCGCTGCTGCCCAGGAACGTTGCATGCAAACGCTGTTCACCTGCAAAGCAACGGTATTATTTGAATTATTATTGACATTTGTGCTATGCTTCCAATGGCTTACCCTCGGACATGTCGTCGTAGGCCTCGTGCAGCAGTATTATGTCCTGAAAGGTATGCTCCAAGGCCTTGCCGCTCAGCCGGGTGGCCAGGAGTCCGCTGCAGGCGGCGCTCGATATGAGCTCAACGGTGGTCAGCGGCGAGGTGGAGATGGTGGCCAGCAGCGAGGAGCTGCCGCTGCCACTGCCTCCGCTACCGCCGGTGCTGCTGCTGCTTCCGCTGCTGCCGCTGCTCAAGCTATGGAGCGAGGCGGATTTGACCAACTGGCCCACCTTCTGACTGCTGCTATTGCCGCCGGTCTTTTGGGTGGCCTTCAGGGTCCTCGATAGGCTCTTTGTCGGCGACGTGGAGGTGGATTTGTTGAGAAACCGGCTAGCCGTCGCTGCACCGGCTCCCTTGGCACTGGAACTGGAGTGGGAGCTGCTGCTACTGCTGCTGCTGCTGGTGCTGCAGCTGCTCAGGCTGCTGCTAATGGATTTCTTCGATGAGTTGGAACTGACGGAGGAGGCGGGTGAGGCCGACGAAGAACTATGTCCCAGGATCACCGTCGTTTGGTGGTGCTGTTGCTGGTGCTGCTGGTCCTGATGCTGCTGTTGCTGGAGTGTATTTGTGGCGAGCTTGGTGTCAATGGTAATGGGTATGACACTGGTGGCCACCAGTTGGTGGTGCTTCTGCTGATGCTGCAGGTGCTGCTGATGCTGCTGCTGCTGCTGCTTGGAGGCGGGTACTCCGCCGGCCGAGCCCTGGAACCAGCTGGGAAAGTTGCCCTTGAGCGTGTCAATAAGATCCTGATCGAGCGTTAAACGCCACGATGCAGGTGATCCGTCCACGCTCTGCGTAGACTCTGCAAAAAGTAACAATGAAAGTACTTGAATTAATACGTGAATAGATTACTAATGCATAGTAATAATAATTACAAACAATGGTGGGAAAATTCTTAGATTATTTCACTTTTATCACAATCATCTACCGCTTCTGCCTGGCTGCCCGCTGCTGTGCCTCGCTATTTATGCTAAGCACTGCCAAGTAACCTAGTTTCTTGGCCTGAAGCAAAGGCAAAAAAACACCCTCCCCCAACCGATTGGGACATAGAAAACATAGCAAAGCGCGTACTTGGTATTTATTTTTCAAATTCTTTTCTATTTCGCTTCGCCTGCGATTTTGTGTCACTTTTTGGCTAGAGAATTGCCTGTGGCGAGAAAATAGAAGCAAAGACAGATACAGATACATCGGGGGATATACTCTGAGACGCTTATAAATTTATAATTGCAATTTGCCGAATCACTGGGCGCTGCTGATGCTGCTGCTGATGCTGCACTTACTCGTAACTGGCGGCGACAGTAATGCGCGTCGTTGAGATGCGACGAAAATCTTGGCACTCGACGGCATTGCATCATGCGAAAGCGACATTCCCAGACACGCCTCGGATTATGCAATATTGCGCGCCGGCAATAAAGCGACTATTTTCGACCCGATAGCGGTATAAATAAATGGGTGCCACTACTAGAAGAAGTACCACCACCTCGTACAATAATGGCCAAAAAACCTTTTCGCGAGACACATGACTGACATGCACTTGTCAAATGTTCGTCTATTTCTGGCCCTGTTTTTCTGTGTTTCCTTTCTGCCTTTGATTGTTATTTTGGTAAAGCTTAAAAAGGTCTGCATACATTGTTGTTGTTGCGGATGTACTACACGCAGGGAAATATAGACACGTGCAGAACTGGGAACAGGGAAAATGTTGAATGAATATGAATGGTCAATGAATAAGCACTTGGGAATTATAGGCGATACTAATTTACTGCTTGGGAATTATAAGCTTCTTGCTTTTGCCTTAAAATCTTAATTATTTCTTATTCTAAATTAATTTTTGGAAAAAGTATTTTGGAATCACTAAATTTATAAATTAACGAGCGGAACAAATCAACTTATTTGGCAAAATGTTGAATGAATGAGCTATGAATAAACACTTGGGAATTTTAAATGAATCTAAAAACCTGCTTGGGAATTATAAGCTTCTTGCTTTCATCTTAAAATCATAAATATTAAGACTTTAAAAAAGGGTTTTTGGGAATCAAATCATGTAACAAAGATACGTTTTAAGTACTCATATAATAACATATTAATATCTTTATTATTTATAATGAAAAATATAATGAGAATTATAAACTTAACCTTACAATTCCTTAACCCATTCACTTAGTTTGCTAGAAAATCTCTTAGCACATTTCCTTTGCTATTTAAAAAAATCCCAACTTTACCAAAATTCTAGATATTTCTTTCTCCAAGTGTGGATATTTTTAGAGACCTCATCGAAAATTGTCGCATTTAGGTCGCCTCCAAATCTCTTTCTCTCTACCACTTTCTGTGCGCTGCGTGGGCCGAGAAACTGTGACACTTTCTGCTTTTCCGCCCCGCCTCTTGTCTTGTTTGTTTATCTAAACTAAATTTAAAAATTGCTACGCAAATAAATAGATAACTGTGCCGTTTGCTGCATTTGCATTTGCATTTGGATTCTACATTTCTAAAATTTTGCTTGAGCATTTTTGCTGCGACATTTATTGGTCATTAAGGCGAGCGCCAGAGCGAATTGCAAAAGCCGAAAGCATGCTTTTGCAGCAGAAGGAAAAGCAACAGGCAGGCGAGCAAACAAACAAACAAACAAAACAAAGCAAACATATCGGGCAAACCAACCGAGCGGCAAACTACTACAAGTAGCATTGCCAGGCGACGCCACCAAAACAATTTTGCAGCTGAGGCAGTGAAGGGGAACCACTCAGCCACCAGAAGGATGCACACAAACAAAAAATTGATTCCCTTTCTAATTAATATTGAAAACTTTATAGAAATCTTGTAAACTAATTAAGGTTTATTATTTTTACACAATAAATATTAGCAAGTAGAAAGTATTCCCTTTGAACCTTTAAAGCCTGCCCCCATCTTTGCGCGTGTGAGTCTGTGTTTGGTGGCGCGACATGTTGTGTTGTGCACACGCAGGCACTTGCCACATGGCCTAAGATCGAGGGAATCGAGATGAGGGAAGGAGCAGGGTGGAGCCAAAGACGACCCACCACCCAAAGCCATTGCCAATTCTATTTTCACCACCAGCAGCCAGCAGCCATCCGCAGTGAATGCAAGTGGTTTTCTCTTGGCCAAGATGTCCAACGAGCAGACTCCTTCACCTCCTCCTCCTCATCCTCGTGCCACCTCCTCTTTCTCTTTGTGTACAGAACAACAACGCCTTGGCCATTACAATTTGTCAACGGGGCGTATGCGCAATGCCCAAGCTGTTGCTGCTGCTGTGGCTGAAGCAAAAACAATTGGCAAAACAATTGAATTGACAAAAGGAACTGAGAATGAAAAGGAAACCGCTGCTTCAAAGGCGAAAATTAATGAATCGGAAAGAACAATTGAACAGCCGGGGAAATTGGCCAGAATTAGTTGGCTTAAAATATGCTAAACTAAATATAGAGAGCAGGCGGAAAGCAGCAAAGGACAAAGGAAGTAAGCAAGGGGAATAGTTCTTAGAATGTAAATAAAGAAACATAGATTAAAGTGCCTAATACATTACAAGAATAATTTAAATAAATGCTTAGCTTAATATTTCTATTAAATTAAACTTCACTTTTCTATTTCCAACTTTTCCCTTCTTATTTCCTTCAAATTATTCTCAACTTTTCCTTTCCTATTTCCTTTAAATTATTTTCAACTTTTTCTTTCCTCTTTCCTTTAAATTATTTTCAGCTCTTCCTTTCCCATTTCCTTCAAAATAATCCCCAACTTTCCCCTTCTTAAATCAAAATTGTTTTTATTTTCTGCACCACTTGTTGCCATTATGTAAATTATAATCAAAGGAAAGCATATGCGGCAACCCTTTGATGAATCAATAAATATAACAAATACACACTGAGCAAACACACAAAAACACACACGTTCACTTGCAGACAATTTTCCAGAGATGTTGACAAAACTATAACCTTGAGTGTGAATAATATGGAGATACACAGGCAGCCAGCGGAGCGGAACAGTTTGAAAAGTAAAGGACTTTTGGCCCCAGCACTTAGTTTGATTTCATGGCCAAAAGCAAGGACAGGGACTTGTAGCTTCTAGGACTACAACTACAACTACTGCTTTGCTCCATGACCAAAACTAATCATTCAAAGCGGAGCCGAGCGGAAGTTATGGCGGAAGTTGTAGCCCAAGAAGTGTAAGTGTGTGTGTATGTTTCGAGGGGGTGTGTGTGTGGGCGGTAGTTTGGCATGGTTACTTGGGAGTAAACATCAATTATGTATGCTGGAATGCCAGCAGCCATACACGAATCAACGCGCCGCAAAGTATGCTACATTGCGGTTGCCTCTATATGTGTGAGTGTGCGTGTGTGTGTGTGTGTGTTGGCCCACTTCCTTTTTTGGCAAAGGAAACAGGAAACAGGATGCTGTTAACGTTACAATTCGACATAATCGATGCTTGTCGTACGAAGAGGTCGCATTTAACCTGGCAATTTGTCAGTGGCTGCATAAACATTAACTTTAATTTGCAGTTTATCTTCTCCATGTCCACCTTCCCCCGAGCAAT
>VNJV01013109.1:12093-74034 GCA_008042635.1 Drosophila nikananu
AAATTTAAATTTATAATTAAAAATCCATTTTCACTGATTTTATGCAAAAGAAATTTGAAAAGTATAACTTCCCAAGAAAAACCTTCTAGAATTCCCCATTTACCAGAATATCTTTCAGATAAGTTCTTCATTACATTTCCCTTGTTATTTTTGTGTTTGATCACGTGAATCATCGTCATACAAGAATCAGTTGCATTTCAAGTTATGGGGAAAACGTGCTACCTGATGACTTTTGCACCTCCTGGCGAATCGTGACCACCCGGCATTGTTTATTTGTTTCGTTTGTTAGCTAAAAAAAACAATCTGCTAGCTGCGACGTTTACATATTCATTTGAATGCCAATAACAGCTGCAGCGAAACACCGCTGACAGCTTCGACAAGCGAGGATTATGCAAGCGCCATGAATCCCCAAAAAAAAAAAACCAAGAAAAGAACACCCCCGAAAAAAACGAGAGAGGAAAAACGTAAACGAAGAAGGAAAATTCAAATGGATCTGCAGGAGAGGGGCAGAAGACATCGCAGCAATAACAAACGGGAAAACGGGGAAAACGGAAAATCGCTTGCCATGTGTCGCTGGGTGGGTGTACTATAATGTACATGTAGATGGGGCTGCAAATTGAAACGTATATTTGTAAACAATACGCAGACGTCATAGACAAAACTCATTTAAATGGGAAAAACATCCAGTTGAACGCCAGCAAATAGTATTACCCGCTGATCAGTACTAGCAGTTTCAATAAAAAGTAAAGCAAAGCACAAAAAAAACAGCCAAGAAGATTTGTGTAGATCGTTTGCTGAATGCACAGAAAGAAAACATACTGATATATAAAAAATAATAATAAAGTATTTGCTTTAACATGTAATTTTTAAGCTTGTGTTTTAGGCATAAAATATATTTTAGATTGCCTTTCCAATATATTTCCCTCTGTGCTCTGTGCGCTTTCAAAGCGACTGAATTAAACGTTCTTTCCATTTTGGTCATAATGCTAAAAACGTGTTTTTCCACTAGCTGTCCGCTGTCGCTCTGTCGATCCAAAGATTAATACAATATAAAATACAAAACAATCGATGGCGAACGTTATTTTATAGTTTTTAATATGCATAAAGTGGTATTGCCTTTTTGGAATTACCAGCCAGAAATTTCGCATGTTATCGCAACCTGACAAGTGTCAGGTAGCTGAGCAACAAAATAGCAACGAAAAACATGTGAACAACAATAACAAATTTCAGGAGCATGTTCCAAAAAGTGCGGGCTAAAAACAAAACAGAAACAAATACAACAGCGAAATCAACAAAATCATCGGCATTGAAAATTGGAAAATATAGTTTTTGGTCGTTTTTTTTTTTTGTTTGTTTTGGGCCTCTGGCCTTATCAATGGCATGAGTCATAACAATTTATGTGGTGGTTTTTTTTAGTTTGCTGTTTGGTTTTTACCAATACCAGTTATTATTTCAAAGCTTTAACTTATAAATTGTTTGTTTACTGTGTGTTTTTTTTTAGATTTGTTCAACATTTTCACTGGCAACACATATAAAACTCATATATTTTCACACCTTTCAATTGGTTTATGAGCTCAAGTGGTTTTCTTATCACTTTTAGTTGGACTTTTTAATTATTGATTGTATGTAGTTTTGTTATTGTTTATTTAGGGGCTCTTGTTTGAAGTTTTTTAGGTTAAAATAGGGTATATTTACTAGAGGGTTTTTATAAGAAATTATTTTATAGAAAATGTTTGGAATTTATTACATTTTTCACATAACTTCTTTGCTTTTTTTTCTGCTTGTAAACTCACTTAATCTTTTTTGTAATACATTTCCTTTGTGTCTACAATTTATAATACCACCTTTTACTAGAATTAATACGTAAAAGCCCACCTTTCTTTAAGCTTCAAGGCGTCACTGGCTCTTATTTATTTTGTGTGCACTTTTATTCTGTTTATTTTTGTTTATTTTTGAGCTTAGGCACTTTCATATCAGCGCGATAACACAAATCGTTAACTGATTCATTAAGCCACTATCAGTCGGCAGGGGAGTGAGAAAGATATAGTAATTCCCAAAAAAAAATATATATTGAAACGCTTCTGAAATCGCGTCCGGCGTGAAGAGAGAACACCGGCAAACTGAAATATAAAAAAAAAGTGAATACTGAAACTGGTCGAGCGGCTAATTTTGTTGTTTTTGTTTTGTTTTGGGGGCGCTGCTTGATTGTGGCAAGGGAAGTGACGTTTACCTGACCAACTGACTGAGTGACACAGGTGGGCGGCGTCAACGACTTAACTGGCATTAGCGATGTGTGACGTTTCCACAAAGCGCTCTTGTCACTCTTCAAGCTAAAAGTTCTATGGATGCACTGGGAGAAGTTATAAAATTAAAATAACCTCATTCAAAAATGGTAAATAGTGAGTGGAAAATAATGGAAATAATATAAATTGCTAACTGTTTAGTTAATTTATCAATATTATCTTTTTTGATTATTTCTGCCTAAAGCTAAATAATGATAATATGATTTTATGATGTTTAGCATAATTCTTTTGGAATAAAATATTCTACTTTTAAGCATTAAATTACGGGTTTTCTGCTAAACCTTTTTAATAATTTTGGGGCAAAGCTGGTTGTAAGTGAGTCTGAGCTCAGAACACTCCATACTTTAAACCTTTTAAAACGTTTTTTTATGTTATACATTTCATATCAAAAATTAAATAGCAAAATTCATTGATATGTAAATTAAAAGATGTGATTAATATGTAAATTTGTATATATTTATATAAGCAGAACTTGCATATAAAATAACATATAACATATTTTATATACCTTTCCTACAATTTGATTTCTATTATCATATAAATTATCGAATTATTTTACTAATTTAATTATATTTTTCTTCACTGTTTTTGTTGTCATTTTATTTGACTAATTTAATTCTTATTTTCCTCTCTGCTTCTGTTGACATATTTATGCCCGCATGGTGCCTGCTTCTGTTGGCTGTTGCTGTTGCACTTGCCTCTTGCTGCAAACAAAGGCTGCTAATAAGCGGCAACTGGAAACTAAAATTGAATTAAAGCTGTGTGTTTTGGTTCAACTGTTGCATGCAAATGAGTTTGCGGCAAAAGGCGACTTCAATGCCTGCGGTTTCCAGCTAGACAGCTAGCCAGTCGATGGTTCTGGATGTTGCCTTTGCCTTTGCCTTTGCCGCTGATGATGATGTGGATGTTGCTCCTGGCCGTCGTTCGACTACCTGCACCTGAACAATTGCTCGACAAGGAAAAGTCAATTGGGCAGGCACACCCGCAATACACACGCACACACACCTCTCGAACACCAGAGAGAAGGCTCTCGGCTGCTGTCGGACATGTTTTGCATGCAAAGCTACCAGTGACGTTGACGGGGCTTTTATGAGCGGAGGAGTCTGTTGCATGCGTGTGTGCACTGGCAGAAAAGGGAAACCCAAAGTGATCTGAATGTGTTCTAAAATTATATAGAATTTTCAGAAACCCAAAAGCAAACTAAGAGCGAAGTTGGAGGGTAAAAAATCAACTAGGAATATATCAAATAAATTCTATTATCGAATTATAAAAAATATGTTGCATTTCTCAATCGGAAAACTTGTATAACTTTTCCATTTCAAGCTCTATAAAATTTCTTTCAAGTGTGCTTGGGGTTGCCTGGCCACAGGATGCACTTGCTGCACATTGTAACACTTGAGCATACACAATGGCCAGTGGTCAGTGGTCACTAGTTGTGCACTTTTGCCCAAAACATACAACACACAGTGGACTGATTGAATTGAAAGTTAATTACAGTAAGAGACAGGTATTGGTGATATTCAGGGAAATTGTTATCCTTCACAAAAGAGTTCCGCCTGCCGCAAAGAACTCTCTCGTATAAATAGACCCAAAATGACCGTGTTTTAGGGGGTGTGTGGGTAGTGTCCTCAATTAAAATTAATTATGCCCAAACGATACGCTCAATAAAATTTAATTTGCGAAAATATGAGCTAAGAAAATGAGCCACATAGGAAAATGTGACATTTAAGTGCTTTGCTGCCGGTGGCGATGGCGGTGACGATGCCGAAGGCCTCAAACCCAAAACTATTCTAATGCCAAACCACACATAATAATTGAAATTGAATTTTCAATGATAGCATAAAGACTAAACGACAGCCCAACGATGTAGGATATATATAAATATATGTGCATAGGCTATATACCAACCACCCCCGAGACAGAGCTGGGCGGAGATTTTGGCAAACTATTTATAATTTGGCAACTGCAGCTGGCAGTTCGGTTCGCTTGGGATTATCCAATCCAATGTTTGGATATAGGTACACACATTTATATATAACCATATTCCTAGTCAACAGATTCTCCAGATCCAGATCCCCTCTTCGATTGGATCAACAATAAACA
Source organism: Drosophila nikananu (assembly GCA_008042635.1). Classification (NCBI taxonomy): domain Eukaryota; kingdom Metazoa; phylum Arthropoda; class Insecta; order Diptera; family Drosophilidae; genus Drosophila; species Drosophila nikananu. Next base: position 16,500 of record VNJV01013109.1, read on the forward strand.
CTTGACCGGAATCTCGTTGTGCATTTAATTTATATACCTACGTGGCTTTCGATGCTCATCCCACTCGCTTAATCAAATCAAATCCGAATCGTATTAAAAATAAATAAAATTAAAAGTGTAAAATGCACACTCACACAGGCAAGGGCCATGCTGCGTGCCAAGTGGAAAGGAAAATATTTCGCAAGTTTTTCTACACTGAATCGTTGTTGTTGCTGGTAGTTCGGTTCTACAAATTTATTGTGTGAAAAATACTATATATATTGTAGTATATATATATAGTTAAAGGCAGGCAGGCTGACTGTGTGTTTTGTTTAGTTTTTGTACACATTTAATTTGCCTTTTGGTTGTTGCCTCGCCTGGCCTTCTATTGTTTTTCTTTTTGCCGGCAAAAACAAAATAAAAAAAAGAGCGAAAAAAACACCAGGCATAATAAGAAGGAGCAAAAACAACAACAAAAGCCAAGCATAAAGGAGGGGAGGTGAAAATGAACATTTTTTGGCAAACAATTCAGGGCTAAATATTTTGTTTGTCTTGCTGTGCGTTTTTATCACGGCAGCATAAATTCAAATTCACAAAAACCCCTAACAATCTAGGCGGCAACAGGAAAAATCTAGATAAAATCATCAGCATTTTAGCAATTTTAAAGTCCCACATTATTTCTATGCGAATCATCTGATGTTTTTTATTTCTTTGCGGAGAAGATACTCAATTCCTGTTTCCTGCTGTCATTTAGTTAGTTAAATATAAAGTGTTTGAACTGTAAACATATTTAATTCAAAGATCAAATCAGGGAAATCACTACAAGATACCTTCCTTCCTCTACATACATATAAAATATATTATATTAATTGCATATTTATGGATTATAATTAATAAAGTTTCTTTATAAATACCATAATCGTTATCATCTTTAAATTATTAAGTAAATATTTGGCTAAAAACATATCAAAACACAAGGCAATCTTTAGTTACCACAAACTTCTTATTTTCCAAGGAACTCCCTTTAAAGTTCTGTCTTATTTTACTTAAACCGCTTTCTTTGAGACTTTTCCGAGTTATTAGTTAAATATTCAGAGTTATGCCAAGGTAAAGTTTGGTTTAGTTCAAAGGGTCGGAGAAGGTTTGTCGGGATTGCCTTTTGGTCCACACACACATTTAATTGCAAAAATGCTTAATTATGCATGAAACATACGCATACAATCGAGGGGGTATGAATAATTCATGGCTGCCGAAGGCAAAATGGAGATCGACTGGTCTGTCTCCTTCTCTCACTCTCTGTCTCTCTTTCTCTCTGTCTGTCTTTCTCTCTTTTTCTCTCTGATTAAACCGCGCGCGTTGCTAAAACAAACAAACAAAAAACACACACAACACACACATCTAAATACAAACAGCATAGCCAGCGATATTTTGTAGCCTCTAATGACGTACACCGCTCTTTCCAGACGCCGAAAACAAGAAGAAGAAAATTCAGGAAAATTACAAGCACCGACTAGGAAATACCTGGGAACTACAAGCATACTTAATATATTGCATAACCTAAGGCGGCTTGCAATATTTTAATTTAATATCTAAAATCATTTACATACGTAATTTTATTTTGAACATATTTTCTGAATATAATGATATTATTTCTTTACAGTATAAGTATTAAACATAATCCAGACTCTCTAATTTTTTGAAGAACTTTTTGTATATTTAAAAAAAATAAACTATCTATAATTACCACTTATTTTGTGTTATTTTATTGAAACGATATTTTACGATAGTAAAATGTTTTGATAGATAGTTTAATTTTAAACATATTTTCCTATAAAGAAAGTGTGGATATTATTACTCATTTAATTTTTTAGATGTGATTAAAAGGCGATATTTTTAGCGGACGGTTATGAATTTTTGTATATTGCACCACCCTTTTTTTTAAATAAACGAATCTTTTTGGTACCATAAATGTCAATTATTTTACTAAGGTTATATAGATTTATTAGATCTCATTTAATAATAATACTGTCGTACATAAACTCTTCAAAAAAATTTCTATGTTCTCAAACTGCCTCACAATTACAATATACCCCAAAGCAATACGAGTACCCTGTATAAATATTGGAAAAACTTTTGCCTTTGCAATTTGCACGTCAACATTTTCCCCCAAAACAGCAACAACAACAACAACAAAAACAACAACATCCACAACCAAAGTAATACCAATACTAATAGCAAGCACAACAATATTTTTGGCAACGTCGGCGGTCAAGTTTGTGTTGTGATATTGTAAAGAAGCCTCCCGCCTTCGCCTTCGCCGGCTCCTCCTCCTGCTGGCCATACCCTTCCGCCGAATAAACCAAATCCACCCAACCGAGGACAGGCAATATGGGAACGAGGTGAGAATTGATTGGACAAGGCCCCTCATTAGTTGGAGAATACAGTCTTGATTCAATAACTCGAACTTTTGCAAGTTCAATTAGGTTTTATGGAGCAAACTTGGTAGTAAGCCAAGTTTGAATGAGCACTCTAACTCTTCAATACTTTAATATGGCTGATAATAATAATAAACCAATAAGAGGTTTTGGGATATATCCCTGTATTTCTTACTAATCATAAATTCCCACACTCACGAATTCGGGCGCAGATTCCAATCGATTGGCCCCCTCCCCACACAAAGGAAGACTCACCTGCAAAGATACAAAGAAGACGAGACAGTAATTAGTCAGAGCAGAAAACAAACAAAACACGGCAGCAGCATGTAATTTGTCTAAGCATCGGAGGGAGACTCTAGTAGCATAAAACCCAAAGACTGCACGGGCGTCTCTGTGTGGGATGTCAACTGATTGCGCATACGCCCCGTTGGTCAACGCACTTTCCAAGGCTGCGACGATGAAACAAAAAAATAAATACAAGAAAAAAAAAACAAAAATAAAAACAGCTGCAACTGGCTCGCCGCTAATCATAATTTTGATCTACAAATTAATTAGCCTGCTTGCGAGTGTGATTGCAATTTATTGGACACCAATTGAGACGAGAGAAATTCGCAGTTTCATTCATAAACATTACAAAATAGTGACGATAAAAGGGAAATCGGGGAGGGAATGTGGCGGCGCACAACGCGCATAAAACTCAATTTATTAATTGCTAGCAAATGTTGAGCGTGTGTTGCAACAGTTTTCTTAGTGCAATTATGTCGTCATGTTCGCGCCGCGAAAGTTCAAAGTTGCAAAATCTCTTTAGAACATAAAAGTTTTTCGCACGTTCTGCACATTTTCCCCAGAGGGGAGGGGCCGGTCCCGGACGGGAAAATCGGAAGAGCCGGGGACACCGTGTGTATAGAATTATTCATGGTGAATATTTCAACGGTTTGGCAATAAACCCTCCTCGCCTCCTCGCCCCCCCACTGGTCGAGTCCGCGGGTTTGAAATAAATAATTGCAAATATTATTGGCCACTCAGCGCATGCCAAATGGCGGCAACAACAATAAGGACTGTAAAAATAGCAAAATGTTCAGTTTCGCATAGTTTCGCAATAGTTCAGCGATGACTCAAAACTGCAACATTCGAAAATTATAACCATAAAATAACAAGCGCATCACCGCGGGGGGGTTTTGAAAATGTTTGCGATAAATATTATTATGCATTTTGGCAGTGGGAAATTGCAATGATGAACTGGGTTTTGACAGCTAGAAGAGGGACGTAGTTATACATAGTGAAATTCCCGAGCACTCGGTTCCGTTCTGGCAGGACCTAAGTCTCGAGTCAATTACTCGTAGCCGGACACATTTGAAACTATTTCAAGGTCCCACTGGGGCGACACCAATCAGTTTGAGACATGCATATGACATGGTCCCCCCACAATATTGTGATTCAAATAATATAATCAAAAATAACGTTGTTCTTGGCGGGGGAGCAGTTAACTATTTGGCATTAAAATGGTCTTCAAAAGCGTATGTATATTATAAAAGCATTTAGTGATGCTATTAAATATATATTTTATTCGTTAATCAACCTGGCTGCCAAGAAGTTTTAATTAGTTCGTCTATTAACTAATAAAAGATAATTTTAAAATCCTTGAGTAATAATAAAGTCGAATTGATTTAAATCCTTCAATAAAAAATGGATAGCAATACAAGTTTATTAATATCGAAAGCAAGAAGAATGAAATTTAATAAAAATCGATATATAAAAATAAATCGATATATATAAATAAATTAAAATTGATAAAGTTTCGATAGCAATGGAATTTAATAAAAATTGATAAATAATAACCTTTAAAACAACAAAAGTAGCAAGAATAATAAAATAAAATATAAAAAAAATATTGATGGCAAAAAAATATGTATCGATAGCCATAAAATTTATAAAGATCGATAGAAATAAAAACGAAACTTATTTATTCATCTTAACATATTGGTATATAAAAAAAAACAGATTTCGAAATTGATTTACAAATCTAAATTGATAATTTGATAAGAATCATATAGTTTACAGTTTATTTAACATATTATAATACAACATTATCGATTTCAAAATCTAGTAATCAACAACCTCAATATAAAATAAAAAAAAAACCTGAATGGTGGTTTCATTAGAAAATAAAAAATTAAAACGAATCTACAGAAGTAATATTTTTACCCATCAATAATTATCAAACATGTTAAAAGTCCAAGTTAAACTTGGATTTATCACTTATCGATATACTTCCCTCGCAAACTACATCACCTAAAGTCTTTTTATATTATATTTTTTATTTATTTATTTTCGTACTTAATCACCCTTCCTGGCGCTTATTCCTTGAAGCCTTCCCAAGTCATCCTTGGCAAATTGCCGGGCATTCAGTGGGCTAAATTCTGTTGCATTCCCATCCTCCTTCTCAACCTCAGCCTCTGTGGGCTGTTGCCATGCGGGCGGCTGGTGTGCCTGACCGCCATCTGCCCACTGGCAGTCAGCAGCAGCCAAATGCAGGCCCCCGAGCAAATGCAGCGCCAGGGCAGCGACCAAAACCGCACGTCACCCGCATACAGTCATGACCATTGCAGTATGTGCAATAAAAGCGTTTTGTTTGGCAAGGCGATGTCGTGTGCTACGGGTCATTTCGCTTGAATTATGTGAGCGGATTTAACACCAGTATTACACACTATTCAATATCGCAAATTCAAATGTAAACTATTTAGATTTTCTTTTTTGTTCGTGCTTCCCTGGCAATGAATACAATTTGTGGGTGTTGTTTGTATATTGAATTTATGGTATTCAACTTTGTATGTTTTTGGCCGGATTAAGTGCGGTGATGCATGGTGCGGCAATCGAGATTTAATTAAAAACTTAGTGGGCCAGCAGAAAAACACACACATACCATACACTATGATTTATGATTTAAGCCAAATAGTTTTAAAGCGCCACGGGGATAATTCCTGTATTTTGCATGTTAAATTTCGCATATAAAACGGAAAATGATGTATAGAATATAATCATAATTTTCACACTTGAAAGAGCGACACAAGACGACAAGACGACGCCCAGTCGTACCGCGGCTTGTGCATTATTTCTTAATTAAATTTATTAATTGCACACAACACGAGCCGACGGCCGTACAACGGGGCGTATGAGCTACAACGACGCCCCCACACACATCGAGATGGAAAAGCAAATAAAATCTAGAGACGCGAGGGGGAGGATGGGAGGGCAGGAGGATAAGAGAGCGTGCGGAAAAGCACACAGAAACGAGAGCAAGAAAAGCCATTTGAATGATTCATTTACGTGCCGAAAACTTAATTGTGCTAGCAGGTAATCCGTTTGCCAGTGACGCCAACGGCAAAGGGGGACAAAGCCTCATTCATCAACCCACCCATCGAGTTCTTGGCCATCTAAATCAAAGCTTACAAAAAAAGTGGTCAAAGGTTTGTAGCAGAATTGAATGCATTATTTTTCAGTCAGTAGATAAATAAATTCTTTGGGTTAATTAATCATTTAATATAATAAAATTCGGTTCAATTTTGTTGCTAGGTTTAAATTTAGTAGAACATTTTTGATGGCCTCTTTAAATTCATTTATGAATTAAAGCCATAAATAAGCAAGAAAATTACTAAATAACTTGTAGCTGATTTTATGCTTCATCAGTATATTATTTTCACCCGTCACTGGGACTTTTTCACGAATTCCCTGAATGACTGCAGCATCCGAAGCAGCAGCAGCAGCTGCTGTCATCCTAAGTTTATCTCCGTCATTTTTGGTGGCTGTCAGAATGGCGAACTCTGCGGCATTTGTCACCCACTCACCTTTGCCCCGCCAAGTGCCGCACTTCCCCACCAAAAACAATTAGTCTGAATTCTTAAAAATGTGTCATATTGCGCCAAAATAAATATATAATATTTATATATATTTTGTTTTGTGTGCCACGAACATTTTTCATCTATTTTGGTCTAAAATCAAAAGCAAGCTAAAGCCCAGCGGGAGCTCTCTTCTCTCAATCTACTAAAAATTAATTAGGCTAGTGGCTAAGCGAGCTAAGGAGGGGGTCTTGGCCACGGTCCACTTTCCATTACAGTTGTCAACTTAATTCATTTAATTAGATGGCATTTTTGAATGCACAAATTTCCACAGAGAGATGAAGCTCGCCTTTGCTGGTCGGGAAATTTGTGCAAATAAAGCAAATATTTTGGAATTAAAGAAAATTGTTTGGTTAGATGTGGGGAATATATTGCACGGCGAAAATGTTCTGGGAGTTTGTTTAAAGTAATTGCATTAAATTATGACATATCTTAAACAGTTCGAGAACTCAAATATAAATTAGAAATACAAGATTTGGTTTCTATAAAGCTTCGACTTTCTTATTTCCTTTTAAAATTAAAACTAAAAATAAATAAAATTAAACTTTCTTTTGTGCCTTAGAATTCCATGCATTTATTTCCCTTAGTTACTTTTTGCTCTGCAAACTTTTCAATTTCAACTTTTTGTGAATTTATTGTTTGGTTTAATATTTCAACTGCAAAATTCGCATTGTGAGTATTTTTTCCTTTTACATCGTTAGCTTTTACCTTTTGATTTACCTCCGGTTCCCTGATCCGCTTCATTCTGTATTTTCCTGAATTTTCCCGAATTTCTCCTCTTGCGCCCGCTTAGAGCAAACATTTGCATAATTTAAGTTTGATGTGAAAAGTTACGTGTGTTTTGGCTCTGCCAGCGAAATGACAACAAGCTGGCTCACTGGCTGGCTGGTGGAACTCGATGCTTCACAGGTGCAACGGGTAACCAGCAGGTAAGAGCGGGCGGCAGGTGACAGGTGAAACTGCAACATTGTTGGGATGCAAAATTGAGAGCTTAGCGGCATTTGCCGTTGGAAAATCAGCGTGGAGGAGCCACCTTGTCAATGCTCAACTACAGGTGTTTGGCTTGGCAAGAATTTACATTTAAATATACTAGAATATTCCCCAAACAGGTAAAACTAATAGGAAAAGTAGCTAGGAAAAACTAACTATAAATAAAAGGGTAGTTACTACTCCTATATTCAAAATCTTCCTTAAATAAACTCTAGCTCTTTTTTACCTCCTGCAAAACTTTCGAAATAATACCACTAATAATTTAAATTTTTCCCTTAACTATTTTCCTTGGTTCTTTGTTGAAAATTATGCACAAAACACTGCTATTTTTCTGCACACCATTGTATATACACACTTTTTTTTTTGGCTCTTTAAACTATGCGCTTTTGTGTCGCCTTTTGATTTGTTGTAGTCTTTAGTCTGTGAGTTGTTGCTCTGCTTTTGGTAATCTGTCTGATTATTTAACTTGCGCTAAATACAAATATTTAGAAAGCAAGGAACAAAAATTTAGAAAATATTTTGCGGCAATTTTTATGTTATTTTTCTTGGCAGCTCCCGTCTATTTTGGATATTTTTCCCTCCCGCCGCCGACACCAAAGAATGAGGGTCATTAAGACACACATATACTTAGTGTTTTATATATCTATTATATATATATGGGGGCCCGGGGGCATTATTCTTTATAATTTATTCGACTTGGGCTTAGAAGGCGAGTGAATAATGGTTACTTAATGCTTAAAGTAGAGGTCAAACCGGGGAGCTGTCACAAAAGTCCTCAAAATGGGGGCCTTGCGCTGGACAACACCCACTTTGGCACCGCGGACTGCCTCAATTGATCTGAAAAAATGCTGATAATTTGCAAAATACCGGCCGGCATCCGCTAAATATATGTAAATGTTCGAGAGGAAGAAATAAAAAAACACACAACACTCACAAAACTAAACACTCGGCCAAGTCTGGGGCGTTGAGTGGCGAACATTTGTGCAAACAGTGATTAATAAATTGTTGGGCTGTTGCACAATAAAACTAAAAAACATGTCAGAACAGCAGCTGCTCATACTTGAAATACTTTTTATTTTTAAACAATACCTAGACTTTGTCAAGAGCATTGATAAGAAATGGTACGTTTAAACAAAAATATAATATTTTAAATATAAATATTTCAGTCTGTGTTCTTTTACCGACTTTGTACTCGTTAAATGTAGCGCAGCAACATCACCTCATTAAATCAGCTAATTTTCCATTAAGCCCAGAGCAGAATCCAATTTAGCAGCCATCAAATTCATAAATTATAAACATCGCAGCAGCGGCAGCCAAATAAATATCTCAATTAAGAAGTCGGGAGAATGTGAAACATGCCTAAAAATCGCAATAAATAAACAACAAATGGCCAGAAATAAATGGAAAATGTCGCTAAGGAAATTTGCACCGCAACAAAGCCGAACAAAGTGCAGCGCCATCTGACACATGGAGCAAATTAAGAGCACCAAATGGCCACAAATGACGCCCACTGAGAATTCTGGACGAGACGACGACGACGACGAGGACGTCCCGTCATTTGATGGATTCGCATAGAATGATTTTAATTAAAAACCTGTAAATCTCACCAATCTGTGTGCAAATTAATAAGGAGAACAAGCGAAGCCGAAACACAACAATTTCGGACATTTTACGTATGCCCATAATAAAGTTGTCAAACATTCTCCCTCCTGTGACTCGAATATGTGCATAATTATGATGGATGTGCGTGCGACATTTGCCAATTGATGGCTTTGGCTTCTGTTTCGCCTTTGTTCTAAAATGTCCATTCATGTCCCCAATGTGGGCATTAATCATTTTTGTTTATGCCAAAAATTATTGGAGGCAAGAGGAAGGGAGCAGTGGGAGCAATTCTCCTACTGTCTCTATACCATTTTTGCAATTTATTAGCATTTAATTTATTTATTATGCTCGTCTTTGTCTGCGCAGTGAATTTTTTGGGCCACCACAATGACAGTTCAATTCATTTGCATTTATTTTTGTGGAACAATATACAGCTGAAAATTCAGTGAAGTTTAAAATGTATTCCATTGCCTTGCTTATCTTACAAAAAAGGTTTTTAAGAATAAAGAATCACTAACTTAAATTCTTACCAGCAAGAACTTCTTCTAAAATGGTTTATTTACACAACACTAGCTTTAAACATATTTTCAACTTGAAATTCTTGCTTTATACTTGGGAAATCTTCCTAAAAATCATCTCCAACTTTACTTCTTCATGTTTATAAAATGTATTATCTCCATTTATCCATCTTCTTCGATTATTCCCAAACTTAATCAGATTCCAAATAGCCCGATTCGATTTCTTGAGGGACCAAGCATGCCAACACACGATGCCTTCAAACCCCTAAAGATCTGAATAAAAAGAAATATATATATTTATATATAAGCTACATACTTAGTGCCACCTTAAGGCAACGTCAAAGGTAAAAACTTGGAAAATCTAGACAGAGAGAGAGAGAGGAAAATGTGAAATGGGAACGCCACAAATCTCCGTCTCCGAAAATAGATGCTCAAACGGGCTTTTCCGAGGGGACAAAGGGAAAAGAATGAAACAAGACAGACAGTCGGACGGATTTGAGTTGACTTCTTCTCCGATTCTATTCACTGCGAAGGCGAAAAGTTGGTAACAAAAGTAAAAGTTTATTGAGGCATCTCATCTAAGCTGATTTGTTGTCCAGCTGCCCGGGCTTTTCCTATGCTTTTTTTCCTTATTTTTTTGTTTTGTAGGCATTGCACAAGGGCAACAGTTGTCAGCTGCTTCGCTGCTCCAAATATTTACATGGAATGCGTGGCGGCATTTTCCACCCTCAGAATGCGTGCGTGTGCGTAAAAATTTTCCACTTTTCCACGCCGGACGGCGTAAATCAAAAGGTGGCCCCGCCCCCTCCCACCCACTGGACTTACGGTGGCCCCTCGAACATAACATTTTCACGACTGCACTTTGCTTTGAAGCTGAAAGCTCAACTGTCAAAGGTATTTGACGCAAAGATTTTCGGCAAGATTTTGGGGAATGCGGGAGAGTTTCAAACGCGGTTTTCATCTTACATTTTCGCATTTCCAAGTAAAATGTGCAGCATTTTTTAGGAGCATTTGATGGAAAGGGTTGAGCTTTAATTATATGATGATTATAAAGTGAATTTGAATTTTCATAAAATAAATTAATAAAGAAAAAGCAAAAGTTTTGCTTTCCACTTGATGATTTTAACCACGACTTCAGCTAGTACTTTAAAAATTGTAAATATAATTTCCTAAATAGGATAAAACTTATCCAAATAAAAATGTAACAAATCAAAAACCTATAAAAAAACGCCTTGAGCCTTGGTTTTTCTTCTTACTTTTCCTTATTTTCAATCCGCATTTGTTTTCTTTTGAAGTTATTTACATGTGTCGCCGCCTGACAATTGACGGTACTTCTCTCTCTTTCTCTACCTTTTGCACCCTCTTTGTCGTCTTTATTTTACAACTTTTGTGTTTTTCCTCTTTTTTTTAAGCACATAAAATACCAGCGGTTATTTGGCACAGTCAGCTAGTCAGCGCTTTTCTTTTATTTGTCTTCGTTTTTTTATCAAACGTTCAAAAATTTGTTGACAACATGTTGCGACTGATTGTTCTCTCTCCCTCTCCACCTTTATCTCTATCTCTTTCCGCCTCTCTTTGCCGTCTCGCTCGAACTTAATGTTGTCAGTTACAGTTCAACAAATCGATTGATTGATTTCTCAGGTGTGTTCGATTGCACTGGCGATGACAACATCCAGAGACTTGACTGGATGAAGATGGAACTTTAGATCAATTTAGAATTAACTATACAGTTTTTTTTTAAATTTTGTTTCGAATTTTTTTGTCTTTTTTTAATAAAGTTAACATCTTAAAATAATTTTTAAGATTTATATAAATTAGAAATAATATATTATATGTATCGAATCTTTGCAATTTGATTTAAATTCATTTTAAAATATCCCTAAAAGTATGCTTTGATTTTATATATGAAAAATATAAAAGATGTTTTCAAAAAACATACACAAATGTTATAAAGGCGGTCACCAGCAACCCTTTAGGAAATAGATTAATTTTTACTAAACTTATATAAATACCACCCCTTGTAATTTTTAAATATCCTATTCTATATTTTCCCTTTCGCCTGTGACTAATATTATTTTGTATATTTCTAGTCAAAAATTACCTATGACCTTTAATTATTTAATCATTCTCACGTTTGTAACTTGATAAAAATAAAGGTTCTCTATATAATTTTCATTGCAGGTTCCTTTATTTTCGCCTCATTCGTCACGTTCTGGCATTCATTTCACGCCCATCCCTAACCCAAAGTCAGAGGAGTGAGGAGGTTGATACAACGTTTAGTTTTGTGTAACGCCATTTTATTTTTATGAGCTCCGCATGCGATACTCCCCGGGTGACAGAGAGTATCTGTGTGGGCGGTCATGTATATTTTAGTTTGGTTTTTTTATTATGTAGCTCTGGATACCGAAGGGTGTGTTTGCATTTGGCAACTAACAGCGGTTTGATTGAAACGCTGATTGTTGGAGCGTAGCAAATATTTACAAATGACAGCAAGACAAAAAACAACAAGGTTGTAGAGTATAAAAAAGAGGACAAATTGTTGCAGCCATAAAGTGCACACAAAAGAGTTTACTGATAGAGTTAAGGCAGCGATGAAAGGTAAATCAATAAAATCGTTAAGAACTAAAATGAGTCAATGTTAGAGATTAGTAACCATAGAAAAATATCTACTTAAATAAATATTCTTCTGTGACAATAATCGATTAACAAATCAGTCTAATATATACATCTTTATGACTCAGTTCCTTTAACTTTCAATTTCAATTCAAATCCCAATGATCTGTGAGCAATTTGCGACCTAAAACCTAAATACGGCGCTATTTTCGCCCCATGATTTTTTGGCTATGCAGAAAATGCGCTTGATCTGTGTGCTGAACCAAGCCAATCGGATGCTAATACCAAACCAGACCGTCCCCTTCGATGTGGTCAGCCGCAGCTATAAAGTAAGCAAAGCCAAATAAAGAATCTAGTTGTTGTGTAGAAGGACTTTCTGCGGTTGCCCTGTAAATTAATTACGGCCGGGGCCAAATAAAAGCCCAAAAACAAAACAATTTTCCAAGCACAAAACCGAAAAACTAAAGCCGAAAACAAAATACAAAACACACACACAGCACAGAGATGGGCAAAAAGAGAAGAACAAAAAGTAAAAGTCGCAGGGAAAATAATAAAAACAGCAAATAAAATTCACGTCAGACGTTTGGTTTTTGCATTTTTTATGCAGACCAAGCAAGAATAAAGTAGAAAATTATCCAACAGACAGCAGAGCCCGAGTAGTCCTAAATAAACAAGACCAAAAACTGCACGGACATGGAACCCGTACGGCTCGCCACAACCCCCCAGCTCTGTCTTTTATTTTCCGACATAAGCGGACAAGTTAAGTTACGAAATTATTCGGCCAGGCAGAGGCCCAAGGAAAATGCATTAGAATCTGCTTTTCATGCATGCAAAAAAATAAAATAAAAAGGAAATGGGGGGAAAATAAAAACAACAGAGAAGACGACGGACGACGACCACGACGACGATGGCGTCGACAAGATGCGTGCCAAGTTATTTGCATTGCCGCGTATCTGTGAGATGCTTTTTGCGCTTATTTGGTCTAAAAAAGCGTCCGCCTATTGCTCTGGGCTCAGAGAGTCTGACAATGCTTAGGATCCGCAGTTCCCGATGCCCCGATCTCCGATAGAATCCCCAGCCCCATTCTAGACCGCCGGATTTCGCTGCGACTGACAGTTGGCTCGTGTCGATAAAATGTTGCTGCTGCGGCTTAAGTGGCAAATGTTGGGCCAAAATCTATTTTTATGCTTGCCGCCGGACGTTGCAAAAGCCCCCCTCCCCCCCTCTACCAATCCCAACGTGTGCAGCATAAATTAAATATTTTTTAGCATTATGTTGGGGCCATTAAAAACCAACAAAACTGCGCGACACTCAAATTAAATTTTAAAAACAAAAGCAATTTGAGCAAAATAAATATATGTTCATGAACAATGCAGACTCTAGTGGGGATTAATGGGGAATTTTCAAGGAAAACAAATAAATATATATTTAAATGGGCTTAGCTTTCGTTTGTTTATGGCAAAACATTAGTTTTTCATATTCAAATACCGCAAAGAGAATTCAAATAAAAAGATTTTTTTATACTATGTATTAAAATCAACTTTAGTATATGAATTATTATTTAAAACTAGAAAAACTGGTTTTGTTTAATAAAATATTAAAGTAAAGCGAAAAATTAAGAGAAGACAGGTAATAAAATCAATCTCCAACCTATTTCCTTTTTAAAGTAATAAATCATTAACCTATTAAGATAAATACAACTAATTGTAACTGCAATAAATTAACCTTGGCTCATCAAGAAACAAACATTTCCAGTAATTGTTTAAGAAAGTTTTTCACTATTCAGCAAGTATTATAAAAATGTTCTAAAACAAAGTTTGATTTCTAGGACAACCCAAAGAAGACCTTTTTCTTTGTAAAAGTAATAAATTGTATGCTGTTGTACATCATATGTTGCTTGCTATTTTCTGTGTGAAATGTTTACAATAAATGGATATCCCGGCCAATTACTGGCAAAACTTTTCCACTTTTCAACACACTTTTTCGAATAGGGCCAAAAACCGGCAATAACAGACAGTTTAAAATCAAATTACTCACATAATTTATATTCACAGGCCCCCGAGAGAAGATATATAATATATATATATTCGAGGCAATGCAAAAACTTTCACAGAACGCCCTCGCACTTTCACCTCAACACCTCCACCTCCCTTTTTGAATTTTCCGATGTTTGTTTGTTTGTTGTTGTTGCCGTTCTGTTGCTGCCGCTGCCCCGTACAATATTTGTCCTTCATTTGAAAGTCAAATGCGTGTGAAGCAAAGAAATCTGTTGCTTTTTCCACCAACAACAAAACCGCCCTGGGGTCTCTCTCCAAAAGAATAAAAAAAAAAAGAAGAACAAAATCCAAGCTGCGAAGACAACAAAATTATTTTATAGAAAGGAATGAAAACGGTCGAGAGACAAAACCAAAAGAATGTATGAAAAAAACACAACATAAATTCTAAAAGGCTGTCAAGCATATAAAAAAAAACAAGAAGCATACACACATATAAAAACTATGCTTGGACGGGAGGAAATTGGGTTAAAAATAAATGCAGGCCCATCAAAATTTATGGTTATGATGTCGCTGGTGCTGTTCGAGCAATTAACAACGACGACAGACGATAAGGAGCCCTGTGCCCTGCGAAAACTAAAATACAATTTAAGCCCTTGAGGTGGAAAAGGTTGGACCCCACGCAGAGGATAAACAAATAGAAAACAAATATTTATAGTAATAATAAATAAGATATAAATATTTATAACAAGGTTTTTCGATTCATTTATCATGGGTTTAAGGAGAGTAGCTTGAGTTACTATGTTAACAAGGTTTTAAACCAGTCATTAGCCTGGTTTTTCATTTAATAAACATTTAAATAGAGTACAACTGCCTAGACACCCAAAGCATCTACCTTATCTATAGTATTTAAAAACAATTTAATATTTTAGAAGAAGAAAAACCAAACAGGATAAATTCAGACTCCCAAATACACAAATATTCAATTGACTTCTGCCAATTAAAGCTCTTCTCCTGAAGAATTCTTCTCAAAAAACTAAACGTTTAATCGGTGACTAATGTACAAATATTTAAGTTAACAACACACAGCAAAAAAAAAAACTCAAAAAAACAGCATAAACATAAACAATTTCAGATGGGAAATGCGCAACTGAAACCAATAAAAAAGTCAGCCCAAAAGCAGACAGATTCGAAGCTAAACACAAGACTGCCGCCGAATTGAACAACAAAAAAACAGATTTATGCAAATCAACAAATTTCCATCTAATTGTAAAGAAAAACTATAGATGCTCAGCTCAGGGAGGAGGAGCAGGCGGTGGGTGGAGGTTATTGGCCAGGCCCATCAATTAGCGGCACCAGAGATCCAGCCATCGGAATGGGGCATTAACATGTGATTCGCCCGAAAAGTGTTAATTGCCATTTGATTGTTTCCCATTTTGCAGGCAGCATAGATATTTATGCAAAATAAAAAAGGGAAGAAAACTTTGTAAAATAAATATATATTGCGCCATGTCTGGGCCTACATTTTCATTATGGTGCCGACGCCTTGTCCATATTTTGTTGGGTAGAAATTGGGACACAGCTAATGGCAAAATATTACCAAGATGTCAATGAACTGAAGTGTCTGCATGTGTTCCAGTACGAAAAATCTGCTCCCCACCAGATTTGATTTGGTTTTATTGGGCACAAAGTTCAATGTTCCAGTGTGGTCTCAAAAAACAAAATTGTTGAAAATCAAATTAGCAAATTAATTACAGATACCCCAGCATAATGACAGAGCTGGAAATATGCGAAGAGAAGAGCGTGTTCTAAGGTTTTAGGTATTCTATTCTTATTCTTTAATATTTTTCATTTCTTATAGGCAACATTTCTAGCTAATATATAATTTATATACATTTTTGTATATACCCAAAACCTTGATTAAAACCATTCTTAATTCCAAGGAACCTTAAGCGTAATGTTTTCCCTTTTGAAAAAGGTTCTTCCTTGGGGAAATGTAGCTTATCATAATCTTTACGCCACTTGCCACACTTTTCCCAATAAACATTAAAAGTTGCCTTGGTAAATAATCTACGAAATGGACCCCAAAAATGGCAGCCTTAAAGTGTATCACCTCTCTCTATATATACATAACAATTGACTCTCCAGAGAGTATAAAGCCAACACTTTAGCATCAACCGAAAAACTTTCTAGTGGCAACGGCGACGGTGGCCGCACATCTGATTACGTATACGTCCAGTTAGCAGCTTTGGCCAACAGCCAAAAGCCGACTTTGATGCGTTTTTAAGTTGGGCTCTTTGAGTGCCATTTTTTGTTAGCCCCGGAAAAACTTTTCCATTACCACATCAACAGGAGCGTAGGACCGTAAGCCAGCCGGATAGCTGCTTTTGGGTCAAGTCGACATTAAAATAGTTTAGGGATTTGTATTTATGTTGATTGCATTGTCGGGCCAACTAACTGGCACTGTGCACGTGGATATATGTACCATCATGTGTGTACTATGTGTAACCCTCTGCAGTTTTGGGATTTGTGTGGGGAAATTGAAAAGTTGTGTGTGCTGCCAGATATTCCAGAGATTTGTGCCATGTCAACGAGTGTAAAATGCAATTTCTTTCACTGCCACAGGAAAAAAAAAAAAAAAGGAAGAGAAGATTGAAGGGTAACTACCGGGAATCTAAGCTTTTATATCCTTACTGATATTCTATTTCATAGAAAAGGTTATTTGGTGGTAAAAAGATTACTAATTTGTATTTATCAAACTGATATTAGTAAGTTAAAACAAGTAAGAAAGCTACAGTCGTTCGTGAACGACTGTTATAAACCATGTACCAAAATATATCGCCGCTTTTGCCTATTGCGACTTTTGCCTATTAGAGAAATGTAAACAAACTCGCTCTTTGCAAAACCACCACCATCTCATGCACTTGCGTGTGCAAGACAGAGACAGAGATAACCCCTCCTCTCTTTTTTGCGCACGGGAGTTAGTTTCTTGCGCTCATCAGTTTTGTTGTTGTTTTTGGGATGCACCTGTTGCTAGCTGCCAAATAGATAACACACTGATAAGTAAATAACTTTTGTGTTTTTCATCCGATCTTTACCAGATTTTCGGTATTGATACATGTTCTACATATGCATGCCTATGCACAAAAAGAAAGATATATGGTAATATTTGCGGCTGCAAAACGTTTTTATTGATTTGCGGGGGAGTGGGAGGGAAATTTTTAAATCTGAAACAAACTTGATCTGCTTGCAAAACATTCCGACCTACATACCGAATTTGGTGACTCTAGCTCTTATAGTTGCTGAGATCTAGGCGTTTACACAGACGGACAGACGGACAGACGGACAGACAGACATGGCTAGATCGACTCGGCTGTTGATGCTGATCAAGAATATATATACTTTATGGGGTCGGAAATGCTTCCTTCTGCCTGTTACATACATTTGCACGAAATTAATATACCTTTGTACCTACGGTACATGGTATAAAAAGTTTAACAGCGCTTACAGCAATAAAGTGAACATAATTAACAATTTTAACTTATATAAAGTAATAGTAACAAATAATTCTGGCATAACCAAATGTACCTTTAAAAAAAAGTGCATAAAAAGCACCAACTTTCAAAGTTCAAAATTGCCAGAGTCAAACTTTAAAGTTACCCACAACCAAGTGCAAATATATCCGCAAAACACCAGCAAAAGAAAACTCAATTCGTGCCACATGCACCTGTTTCAACTTCAAATTCACGAGATAGCTATTTTTATAGGCGTCTGGTTCTCTCTTTTTCCTATTCCCTTTTTCGCCATATTTTTTGCCTGACCCACATTGACAATTTCCCTTTATTTCTACTTTTTTGTGTTGTGTTTATTAATATGCAGGAGGCAAACTCCGCCCAGCTGTTGTCGTTTGTTCAACGGAAATGAAGTTATCTGACTTTTTCTGGCTTTAATTGCATGGATACAAGAGCGAAAACTACTTTAATTAAAAGGAAGCTGCAAGCAGGCAACGAATAATTGTTTGCAAAGTGCAGCAATTAGCAATCAAAAGAATGGAGAATACAGAAATTGGGTTTGAAAATATGTTTGTTTGCTTCACAAATGAAAGTTGGAAAGGGAAAATATAGCTATGGTTTTCTGTATTGAATGTCAAATGATTTAGAAATTCTAGAAAAAGAATACCTAGACTTGGGGGATTAGGCGTAGAAAAGTTTAAGTACTAATAAAATCATGAACAATAAATACATCAATCATTCAAGATAATATTCTATGAACCTTTTTTCAGTGTGATTAATTTCTTAAATATTATGAATAGCACAAAATCAAAGAAATATATATCTTTTTCAATAGGTACAATACTTGAAAAATGCCTTTCTAATTTCAGAAACATTTCACGTAGTTTAAGGAGATTTTGCTCAGAATCCCTGACTAATTAGCCACACGAATCACGATTCTTTTCGGTGTGGTGCGGTGTGGTCCTTTCTGGAAGACAGTCATCTATCGCTCAGCTGTCTCTCCGCCGGATCCGCCTGTTGGCCATTTATCTATATCGGAGTGGCATTATAAATACAATGACCACACTTCTTGACATGCCATGGTCAAATTTTTGTGCATTTGTCAAAGCGAAAATAAATCACAAAACGCCAAACAAACAAAACGCAACGCAAATGACAATTTTCTTTATTTTTTTTGTATTATTTCTTTCTTGGTTTATTTCTTCTTTTTATTTGGCAATTGCGTTGCGTGTTTGGATGCTGCTTTTGTTTAGAAAGAAAGGCCAGCAAAGCGAAGCGAGGTGTATGCTTTGCACTCGAAAGCAAATGGGGAATCTGACACAGTTTCTCTCTCAGGCAGAAAGACGGATTCAAATGCAGATGCCACGCCTACGACGAGGCAAGATCAGGCACCGTTTCCGTTGACAGCATCAAGAAAAGTCTCTTTACACACATAAAAAATAGAAATATATATATCATAACGCGGCTAAAAAAGCGAATTATATGCAAATGCAAATTTCATGCCACATTTAAAATAGCCACTGAAATGTCTTGTAATTTATCAACGCCCGCCCGCACTTGGATATTAACACATGTGGGCAAAACTATAGCAGTGAGGCTCTTAAAAAATGTAATAAAAATACCTATAGCTAAGATTTTAGTGTTTTTAATATCAATGAACTTTTTGGGATGTAAATTAAGTTGGCAAGTTTAAATAAAATACAAAATAGAAGCTCACAAAGCAAATATCTTCAATCAGAAAATGGTGAAGATCTTATTTAATTTTTCTATTTTAACAAATACATTTTAAGTTCTTTACTACATCTAAACCCTATTTATTTTCCCCCAACTGTGTGCAGCATATAGTATTATATGATCTATAGTACATATAGAGTGCATGGCAGGCGTGTGACTGCTGCTAAGAAACCGACAACGATGTTGCAATGGCCACGGCGAATGCAAAATGCAGACATTTCTTGACACTTCTCTAAATAGTTTTGCGTGCGACGCGCAGCCGGGGGAAAAGCCAAGGAAAATGCGAGAAAAGTGTGGCGGGGGCGGGGACGGGGAACTGAGGTAAAACGCACACGGTCACTCGAGTGCCAAAATGTCCCCGCACGCCATTAAAAATGTTGCGAAAATTACACAGCAAACTGAAAGGTGTTCTAATGAGGCGTGCGCCGGACTCTTTTTCCGAGATCTCTGCGTGTGTGCTTTTTTGTGGGTGGGACAGAGGTGTAAACAGGGCTAAGAGGAGAGTGCAGGGTGTGTGTGTTGTGTTGCCCGAGTGAGTTCTCTATTCGCACACAAAATAATCATAAAAGTTTATCCGATGTTTATGGGCTGGAAAGCGGCTAAATGGGTTTGTCCTGAAATTAATTTAAAAATGGCACTTTACCGACACGAAAAATTTGTCTTAAATAAACTTGGGAGTACTTCTGCATACATTTATGCATAATATCTAATATGTAAGTATATTTATTATAGGATTTTTTATAAATTTTAAAGTATGAGGTACTCAGAAATTTAAATTTGCATCTCTGTGATAACTAAATGAGTTTACTCGTCAAAAATTCGACTTATTGAGCTTAAATTAAAAATATTAAAGGAACCAACAACTTTTACAGATAATAGGTTGAAATCAGTATCTTAAAAATCTCAAATCCAAAATCTTTTATTAAAACTTGTTCAAAAAGCACTAAGAAAATATTTTTCCTGCTCATCCAAAGTCTACCATTAAAAAAACCCTGTCCTTGGGAGAACAAATTTCACCTGAATTACTTACAGCCAACCAACCACCCACCCACCTACCCACCCACCTCCTCCTCCTCCCCCTCCTCAAGCAACAATTTTCAGTACTTAGACCAGCCATTGGCCTCGATTTTAATGCTGAAATTTTCATTGAAACGAGTTCAAAATCAAGGTCGCCGCCATCGTAGTCATAATGGTCATGCTACATCATCCCGGTCTTGGGATCTTGAACTCGACCCCGGGACCCAAGCGATGCCATGAATACAAATTGTTGCATTTACAATAAAAAATTCATGGGATTCCGTTTCAATAAGCGAAGCAGGCGGCAGGCGGCCGTCGTTGGCGGTGGCAGCGGGCAAAAAATAAATGCAGCGCCAAGGCAAGGCGAATCTGTTTATTAAATAAAAGAAAAAGGCAAATGTGAAACATGAAGAACGACCTTTGGAGAGACACACCGAAGCGAAGAACAAACAGAAGCACATGCTTCTATGCATGGAAACTTCACTAAATTACCAAGAAAAGAAATATATATTTTCCAATAAGCCAGAAAGAAACCAGAGAGAGAGAGAGAGAAAGGGGGAGCCAGGTAATTTGTTTATCCGGCAAAAGGAACACCTGCAGATTGCCTACTTGAAAAAGCCAGAGACAAGGCCCCCTTTCTCTCTGTCTCGTTTGTATTTTCCCCTTTCCCCTTGTATCTTTTCGCATTTTTCCTCATTCTTTTGTGCCATTGGAATGCAGTAGTTTCCATTGGCAACACGAAATTATTGCTTTCATTTGGCGGAAAATGTGTGGAAAAGCGCCAGACTCAAAGGAGCTAGTTGCAAAAAAAGAGTACAGATAAAAGTGTTACTTAAAGAATTAATGATTAATTAATAAATAAGTATATTCCATTGAGATTTTCCTAACTAAATATCGGTGCAAAATTTAAATATATTTTGTAAATTTGTAAAGAAAAGTTTTTGTTTGGTTCTGTTTACAAGTGTAATATTAACTTTGAAATTTGTAGATTACATGTAGCATTATCTTCTTTTATCTTTCTTTAATTATAATTTATATTAAAACTTCCATTAAACGAGTTCATCTTTAAACCTAATTATATACCCTTTCTAAATTATTCAAAAGCTTGCTTAGATGTACATATCTACACACCCACCCAACACCCCACCTGTTTTCCACTATCCTCTACACCCCCCACACACACGCCCACACATTGTTTATTTGCACAAATGCGTGCGCTTTCGTTTTCCCAAATTTCCAACGAATTTCTTGGCCAGCAAATTGCAAAACGAGGTAAAACTGGACAATGTGGGATATATAGACGATGCCATACGTTGGGATATATACATATGTACACCGAAAACTGCCTGTTGCTGTTGTTGTTTAGGTTTTATAAATCTTTTTTGTGTTCTCGAACATGTGTCTGCAACATGCAAAAGTAATGCACAACTGGTACACGGGAGAAAAAATATTTTCTTAAAACAATACTCCTAATAATTAGTACATTTAAATCATTATTTTCAAGTTTTAATAAAATTTTTCAGTTATTCTAAGAAAATATCTAAGAAAAGAAAAGAAATTCATAAAATTAAGTTCCACAACTTGAAGAATCCCTTACTTTTTCTCTCTGAACAAGTATTTTTTCCCTTAAAAACAATCTGCGATCGATTCTCTTGGCCGCTGTTCTCTTCTGCGTGTACATGAATTTTGACTTTGACTGGACGCTGCCATTTAATGTATGTAAACATTGCGCAAGCTGAAAAACCAAAACAACAACGCGAACAACGAGAGGAGCAGCAGGAGTAATAAAATTTCGATATTCATACGCCCCGTTGTACGCTGTATAGCTGATTCAGACAACAACCGAAAATTTGACTACAAAAATGGGCAAAAATGCAAAATACAAAATCCATGTGTTGTGTGCGCGGCGCTTGGCTTTTTCGGCAACACAAATTTTGCGGCATGTTTTTCACACATTCGCGCGCAACGCAAGGAAAAACAATCGAAACATGCCGATGCCGATGCCGCTTTGGCTGCCATGGAAATTCACATTTCAGTACCGAAAACCATATTCATTTTCATTTCCATTCCCTCCTACGCTATTATTCCATTCGATACAGTATTGGGGAAATGATATGGATTCAACCTCATGGTGGTAATGATGATCATGATGATGATGTTGACGATGATGCAAGTGCAAATTTATTTGCCACTTTGTTTCGCTCTCCCAGTTGTAAGTAGAAAATTTTTGAATTTCCCATTGGCAGTCGTCGGGTTGGCCTGGCTGGAAAAGCCTCCAAGTTGATTGATTTTTCAATTGCAAACTGAGTGCTTTCTGGTTAGTAGTTTTCTGGGTCTACAGAGAGGGAAATTGTCTGCAAGTTTAGAAGGAAATTAGAAAGATTTTGTGGGAAAAAATACTATACCATAAGTTCTTTAAGGATTCAAAGTCATTTATCATTTAGAATATTTTGTATAATTTAATAAGTATTCAAGAGGTCTCAAAAACAATTTAAGTGGATAACTTCTTAGAAACAGCTACAAAAGATATATATTTTCAATACTTTAAGACTAGTTTTGCCCAGTTTCCCTCCTGTTTTTCCTACTATTTTCCCCCTGTGCACCAACCCAGTTCAATGAGCTATTGGCAGTTGAGTGAGAGACCTGCCTGACTGATTCGAGCAAATGAAAAATTCAAAAATTCTTCCCCCCTTTACCGCATTTACAGTTCAGCACGATCTGTGTTGTGCCCTGCTGCCGCCCAAGAGGCAATCGAATGAGAGATGTCAGGAATGCCCCAGCCGAGGCATTGGAGGTGCGATGATGCCTGGAAATAGCCCCGGCGACACTCATTTTAAAGTGTTTAAGAGCGTTGCTCTTACACACAGAACGACAACAACCCACAACACACACCTTGTGCCCCACTCAGCACTAAAAATTACATGGGAAATGGTCGTAAAAACAACGTGGAAAAAGGAAAATCGGGCAGGAGAAAATTGGAAAGGGACAGGCGTCTGTCTCGTTCTTGATTTTCATTAAATTTGTTGATTTTATTGTTGCTTCTGCTGCTGCTGTTGTTGTTGTCGCCAGGCAGCTAATTTTGCCGAGCAGTCTGGCAATCTCATTTTTCATGTAAATAAAAAAGCCATAAACGAAAAAATCGAAATGAGAAGCTGCAGTTTTTATTCCACAACGCCTAATCACAGCCATCAAAATTACTATGTTGTATATATATCAAAGAAATATAAAAATATATGCGCGGAATATATTGAAAGAGTGTCAAGGCTTGGAAAATTTTACGTTCCGATTAGCCGCAAGAAATGGAATTTTTTCCCCCCTTTTCTATATATTTTTTTTGTTATTTGTAAACAAGATTGCATTGTTGTAAACAAGTCGTCGATGTGAATATGGCCAAGATGATTTGGCTTAGCGCACGCTCTCATGGTTTCTCGGTTTTGATTAATTCTTGGTATTAGAATAATTTATTTATTTTTAAATGCTTTTGATAAAATAGTTTATTTGTTGAAGCTTGGATGGATTTGCTTTTGTTTTGTAGAATAGAAAAGATTAAAGGGAATGTTATGAAAGATTTGGGAATTATTTGTAGGTCTTTATTATTGAAATATTTCAATTATGTAAAGGAAACTTTTTAAAACTTTCCCATGTTGTAAAAGGTGAATTATTACGACAGATCCCTTCCCTATATGCAATGCTTGGTTGTGTTGTCTTTTCTATATCAAATATTTTCCGCATGGTTTTCTGGTTCCCTGGCTGCGTTTTCTTTGGGAGGTGCGCCCACGCTTTGTTTAACTTTGGCATATATGCTCTGGGTTCCTTTCGCTCTACATTATATATTCATACAATGTCTGCATTTGTTGACAACATTTTACATTGCTTTATTTTTAACAGCTCGTTAGCCAAAGGCGGAGAAGGGCTGCGGGGTGGTTGGCTTTATTTTTTTGTATTTTTTTGGGGTGGGCCGATGGGGTGTGTGGTCTGGTCACTTTGACATTGAGCGCGTGCCAAGCAAAAACGCACGGCCAAAATTCGAGGGAGATACCCAAAAAAACAGAGCACAGCCTCCTCCTCTCTTTAGGAACAACACTTTTGCTTAATTAGCGTAAATTAACTAAATTCAAGTCCTAGGATTTTAAATATATTTAATATAACCTCAGACTAAGCAAAGTCTGTTATTTCTTTTTGCTAAAATCATTGATCATGCGATTATTTATAGTTCGAAACTAATAAAAACTCTTAAACCTAACAAGAAAATTTATTGGAAATGGAAAATTTGTGTTATATGTATGCATATAAATTTAGCTTTCATATTTCGATGACTTAATTAAAAGCTTATGGCTTCAGAACTATAAAAAACAGATTATTAAACAGAAAACCAAAATAGAAAAAATATTTTAAGGATTTGTGCAAGATCAGTATTCAAAATACATACGAAATAAATGTTCAAATAAATAACTTTACATTTAATCTAAAACATAAACAATATAAAGCCAAATCAGAAGCTAATTTAAACCGTTCTGTAATAACACAAAAGAAAACACACCTTTCTGTTGTTACTTTTTAAAATCCACATAATTAAAATAAAAATCCTCTTTGAAAATTAATTTAGTTTTTCCTTTCCAAAACAAAAATATTTTGACATTTCCGGTCACAATTTTAATGTTGTCAAAATCCCTGCAAAAATGAATTTTCAAACACAAAAAAAAATCTATAACAAAAAGCAAAGAAGATTTCTTTTCCCAGCTAATTTCGAGGCCTATTTTGCAGCCGGTGGCGTTGGCTGTCATGATGATTTCCACCGAAAAAAATGTTAAGTAGACGCGTCAGCGGTTTTTTCTTTTCTAGTACAAGCAGGAAAAACTAAGTGCCCAGCAATTGCTGCCCAGAGCACAACGGCACAGCATCAAAATTTAAAACAAACAAATGGAGCGGCAGGAAAAAAAAACTGAGCACTGAGCACTGAAAACTGAAAGCCAAAGCAGCAAAGTCAGTCAAGTGCTGGGGGGGGAAAGAGGGAAAATCGGGGGAAATTGCGCATAAATCTTTCAATTGTGTTTGGATTTTGGGCCGAAGTTAATAGCCGGTGGATTCGAGCCCAATGGCGGTGGGAATCGGTTAACGAACCCGCCCTGAATCTGAATCGAAATCTGAATCGCCGATGCACTTTTCTGGCTTTTTGTTTATAGGAGGATCTAGACAATTGTAAAATAATTCCCTATCTTTCTTTTAACTCCCTAAAAAAGAGAGTTATGATAGATTACAAGAGAATTTTAGACGTAAGTTCCCTTCTTTTTAAACATTTGTATGCAAGAACCAGTTCTTTATCAAAAAATCAAATAAATAAGCATAGTTTAATAAAAACTTCATCAAGAGATTGTTTTGGCTTACACCTAATCATTAATTATGCAAATAAATAGGACTTTTGCACTTCCCCTGCATTGTTTATAAGGTATTTACTATATAGATTGTATGAATAGATGGATGTAAGATCTAGGCATACCCTCACAATGTTTGCAACATTTTGCTGGTGGCTCATCGCTGGCGGAATCGGCAATGACCGGCATGGTCCCGAGCCCGAACCACTGACCACTGGGTACTGGTGGCTGCCGCGAGTGGATTTTGATTCGGATTCCAGGGGGGCCGGAGCTGCTCAGAGAGGCATCTCAACGAAAAGACCACCACGACTTGGACGCACTTTGACACACTCGCGACGTTGATGAAGGATACCAAAAACACCGCACAGCCACCTGCTCATAGAAATCCGTGTTCTCTCTCGTTTTCGGTTTTTTGTTATCTTGTTTTAACAATGGAATGTTGGCATTTTCGTGACACTTCTTAGTCTAACACGTTTCTTTATTTTTTTAATTTTTTGTAATTTCAAAACAGAAAAGGATCGAGATCGATCTGATTAGATCCGATCGCCGTACGTTATAGTCCGCTACCACTGATGTTGTGTTAATGGTTCTCGGTTCTGCTGTCTGTCGTCTGTGTGGGACGTCACGCCAGGCTATTTCTAGTCTTTTTCGGCTTTCACATTGCGCTTTTCCGTGGAAATCGCCTGAGTTCGTTCGAGAGACGTTCAAACGTGAAACCTCCGCAGAGACCACTGAGTAGATATTCCGGGCGCGCACGCCGTTCTGCTCCCATTTCGAATAACCGAACAGGCGATTTTCGAAACGAAAATGAAAATCTTTCGGGTCCTCTCCGCCACTGTTAGATAATTTGACTTTTTCACCAGTTTTCCTCAATGAAACAATGAACTTTCACATTTCCTACACGAAAATGCGTCCGCTCTTTCACTCTCATCGTTTCGAAAACGCTTTTTCGAAAATAGAAATAGCCAAAATCTCTCTCTCTCTCTCTGTGCGATCGGCGCACGGCTCTTAATTTCGAAAAGTTTTCAAGAAAAGTTTTCGGTCTTATTCGCCCGTGCACTCTACACCGAATTGAGAGTTTCCATTTGGTCGGGCATTTAGGATATCTTCATCGTCTTGACATCCTTACTAAGTGGGTTTCTGGGTCAAGGCATGTGCGAGTACCCGCACTTAGTTTAATCTTATTTATTTTTTACTGGGGTTCTGTTGGAAAAAAATTACCGAAGGCCTCGCATAGGTTAAAGATGATTGGAAAATCAGGAGAAAAGAGCCTTGGTTGTCATAACTTAGTAATTAATGGGATTTTAAGTGTTGCTTTGTGTTTTTTATACTAAGGAAAAATGTTTCTTTTACTTTTTAATATATGATTCATATGAAAACGGGAACCGGAAATTAAGAAAGCATTAAATGTGTAGTTGCATATTTTTCTGTTTCTGTAATCCAAACCAAATTCAAATTGATTAACCTTAAACCCCTTAGGAATCTTCATTAGTCTTTAATATTACTTCCATCCTAAGACCTTTAAAGTTTAAATGACATTTAAATAATAAAGACGATTTCCGGTTATAAATAATTTCCCATTTTGTATACTGCTTAGCTTATAAATACCGTTTTTGCAGTCATAACCAGACAGGCATTTGAAATTTAGCAAAATAAATCTAATATAAATCCAATGCTTGACATTAAAGTTCAACGTATCCTAAATTCAATCAAAAATTCCATATATAAATATATCAAAAATTCCAAATATATAAATACAGTCTAAACACATGTATTCTTTTTTATTTATGCCCGACTTCCTAAAATATATTTTCACCACTTTATTCTTTTTTTCCAGCCGTGGGTCACTTTTCTTCTATTTCTATTTTTTCTTAGCCCCATATCAAGGAGCAACAATAAGATATGCCAAATGAAAAATGCGAAAAAATAATATTTATTATTTGGCCGGCGTCCAATGAGATCTTAACTGCACAAAATCCTTTGCAAAAGCATCCCCCAAGCTTCAACGACCTTGAAAAGCAACATTTTCTGAAATAACTTTCGCCCGATCGGAGCATAATTTTTTGCGGCAATAAACAAATTCACAAATTGGGCAATTGGACGTTGGGGAACCGTTTCCAGATATAAAATATAATTTATGAGATGCTCGTTGAATTTTCTAAACACAAACTGCGAAATCAATTCAAATTCGATTCTAGTGGTGGGCCGTGTGAGATATGTGGAGAGAACCACCTGCATGACTAATCCCCGATCAGCATTGCTCTCTAGATCGATATAGAATCAAAGTAAATTGCAAATATAAATTTAGAACAGAGACAACAACTAATTTGGTTAAATTTAGCACAATTATATTTTTTATCCAAATAGAAATATACATTTAAAAGAATAAAATAAAAGCACAAGCCGTTTATGTACCAAAAATAAGAAAATTGACTCAGCCCCTCGGCCTTTTGTTGTCGTCGTCGT
The DNA here is from genome assembly GCA_008042635.1 of Drosophila nikananu. Classification (NCBI taxonomy): domain Eukaryota; kingdom Metazoa; phylum Arthropoda; class Insecta; order Diptera; family Drosophilidae; genus Drosophila; species Drosophila nikananu. The sequence goes on from VNJV01013109.1 coordinate 44,628, forward strand.
TGTCGTTCTCATTCGTTTGATTCGATTTAGCGACACAACAATTTTTGACATCGAGGAGGAGGAGTGCAGAATTTTGTAGAAAATCATTTTTCAAATTTATGGCCAAATTGGGCGCAAGTGTTCGACGACGTCAAAAGACTTTCCTCCCTGTGGGTAAATTCAAGGAAAATACAGGGAAATGGGCGGCGGATTACCCAGGCGCAGCGAATTTTCTTCGATTGTGTCATGGGCAGTGGGCGTGTTTTTTATGACGCCTTTACGTGGGCACATCCAAGTCTTTAAGAACTATTCCCAGGCCCCCCGAATACAGTGAGTATCTGAAAAATAGGGGCACTACAAATTCGACTAATAACATTTTGTATTGAAGGACTATTTATTGGTTTTTCATAATTATTATTGTTATTTAAGATATTATTGAATCAGCTTTAATGAGCTCTGAAAATACCTAAAATTCTCAAGTACAAATTCAGCAACACAACTACCTAAAAAGTTTGCGGTGATCGTCAGCTAATCAGAAAAGATCAGATATATTTTAGCAATATAATCTCAAATCGATTTATATGATTTAAATCTTGAAATAAAAATAAATAAGTAAATCGTTCATAATATAACGAACAAAAATCTAATAATGATGAACCCAATGTTTATAAATATCTTTGCAAAATGCATATTTTATATTATTTTGTTACAATCCATAAAAACCTAAACCCTCACCACTCCATATGGAACGCACTGTACTTGTTGCTATATCCAGTTTTCCCCTGATTCTTAATGTTTTCTTTTGCCTTTGCGTTGCAGTCTTGCAATTTTGGAAATTGTCATAAACAAAGTGAAGCATTTTTCGTGGGAAACTACAAATTTATTGCCATTTTCATTTTCCATCTGCTGCTATGGCACAATCCCATTCCATTTTATATTTTCCATTTGCCGTTTTCCATGCTGCTGCTGCAAGTGCAATGTCAGGGCCAAACAAATGCACCGAAAAAAAAGGGAATTTATTTGCGAATTTTGCCGTCTGCCTCAAAATTTATTGAGCACATGCTCGAAACATAAAAATACATGTGCATATGCGAGTGTGCATTTAATTGTTGCCACTGTCAAGCACCTCGCCCAGGGTCACATTCGAATAGTTGTGGCCTATGAGTTATGAGTGGGCTGACTTTTATGGTCCACTGTGCAGCCCGGTCCAGCCCAGACACCCCACTGTAGAACCCGAATGTCTTAATGCAGCCATTGCTTATTTATTTATTTTTTCTCTATTTTCTCTATGCATAAATAATAAAGCAGTAGCATAAAAATTATGGGAACGAGAGGGCACCAAGACTAACACAATTCGAGCGCGTCAGAATTTTTGTTTTTTTGCGTGGGCGAAGAAAAGTTTTCAGCGGCAGAGAGGTATCATCGGCAACGGCGGAAAATTGAAAAACATTTCTTTGCCGTGCGAAAGTTCCTTGGTGCTTTTACTTTGACGTCGTTTCATAATGACGAAACGGCGAGCATTTAGTTCTAAAGCAGCTATAAACAAAGATCATCGGGAAGACAGCGGGAAATTTCAAGAGATTTTCATGCCCCCCCGCTTAAGAAAGCCTGCAGTGAGGCCAACAAGTTCAAAAATCAAGTAATTTGGGGTTTTTAAATGGGTTTAAATACTACATGCTTTGGTGGGATAAACAATAAAGGAAAACGTTCAAAAAACAGGTACAGGAATTTTACACTCCCTCAAATGGTAAAAACTGTCTTATAATTTTACAAAATTTCTTAGTTGTTATGAAGAAATAAATTGATGAGCATTCATTGTCCCTGTATGATTTTATATATATATATTATCTTATCTTATCTTATACTAATTCCTAATAATAAAGAAACCTGTCCCCCCCAAGGAGCCCAATTAAATTTCCGAAAAAGCTTCAAAACAACAGCCGTTTTCGCTGGCTGATTTCATAATCTGCGATAATTTATGTGATTACTTAAATGAGCAATGTTAGATCGTGGCAAGATGTGGGAAAAAACGATGCCAAGAACAACTAATTGGTCCAAAACAGAAATAACGCTGAAACATTAAATTTGTCAAACAGTTTCTGTAAAAATTTTGCTTCACTCTTGTGGGTGGCCCCTAGCAACAGGTAGTGTGCCCACCCTTTCAGCAGGCACTGTAAGGCGACAACAAGCCACAAAATAAATAAAGAAACCCGAGAAAATATAGGGAAATGGATGACTGACACACAGAGCACAGCCGCTGCAATAAATAAATATTCAAATCGGCTAATAATGTTACATAATACAAAAAAAGATTTGTAAGGAAATTGTGGAATAATAAGCGAATACTAAATACTCTGTATGTTTATAGAAAAACAGATTAAATTATATCGAAATTAAGCAACTAACTGCGGAAGTGCTTCATATTTTTTGTGATATAATTCTTTTATTTTTGTTGGGTTCAGTGAGCGAAGAAATATGTACATATATCTTATCAACTTTTGGATTATAACAAAGAATTTGCCTCTACCGGAACAACGGAAGCAAGAGCTGAAGCAAAACTAATAATTCATATAAACTGTGGTTAGCAAGTATAAATAATAAATAAATTTAATACTGTAAAGTAAATGTGATACTGACACCTTAACCACCATATAGAATCGTGAAAAATATACTACATTCTACATTTTATTTAATCTTTTTGCTTGGGTTCGTTACAAGTTCCGACTAATGCAAAACCAAAAAAAATAAGGTAGTCGAAGGTAGACAGTCTACCTGTGGCTTGAATATATCAGGATTAATTAAGAATTTTAACACAAGTGGGGATTACATATTACATACCGAAATATTAAAATATTTATTCACTTTTTTGCTTACTCTCTCTACTGTTTAACTGTTAGTGAGATATTTTTGAAATGTTTTCCACAAACTTTTAATTTTTTTTATAGTTTAAGCTGAATAGGTTCCACCGCACCTTTCGGCTTTCATTTACTCACTTCACTTCGTTAATGTAATTGATTTGTATTTAAAAATATATGAACAAAGCAAATACCCTATTGGGGAAACCAAGCCAGACTCCAATTGGAAAAAGGGCGTCGCAGCAAAAAGAAGAGAAAGAAACAACAAACTCGTCGTCGAAACGCCGGCAAAACAAAGACGCGAAGCAGAAGCACAAAGCGGACCAGCGAGAGGCGAATAAGAGGAGACGGCGAGCCAGCGAAAATTTTGCGAATCCCACGGTAAACGATAATAAAACACACATAAATGCGAGTCCTACATACATACACACATAAATGCCATTAAATAAAAGGGGGGCTGCATGAAAATATTCGTGCAGAGCTCCAAATTGCACCGAAAATATCAAATTTTAGACTTAGAACACACGCACATTACACATACGCACCCACTCGAAGGCACACACTCACACACACGAGCGGGCATTCACAGCTATGTATATAAATAAACAATAAAACAGCATAAAAAATAGCAAAATTACCTCAGCGCCCGTTTAGTAGTATTGTTGTTGTTATTGCTGTTGTTGTCGCCTTGCTGCTGTATTTGTAGTTGTTGCTGTTTTCTTTTTATTGGTGCCTGCGATTGTTATTGTTGCTGCAGCTGCTGCACTTTTTGAGTTTTTCGCGACACGTGGACGGCCGACGATGCTTGTAATTGTTTATTGCACATTGGGGCATCGAATGGAGGCGGAAAAAGCACTTTAAACAATTAAATGTTGTTGAAATCAACTTTTTTGTTGTATTTTATTTTCGTTCCGGCATTAGTATCGAATACTCGATAACGAATATTCGACTTAATTAGAATATTCCGTTTATTCGAATACTCGATAACAGAAGGTTCTAGTTGGATAACAAAAATAATCGTTTTAATTCGAATGTATTCATTTTTAAATATTAAATTTTGAAAATATATAAAATTAAAACCAAATATGTATTTCTAAACAAAGCTGCCCGAATTTAATGGAAGAAGAAAAAACAAGTTAAACCATGCAAATTTGCAATATTGATTTAAATCATTTTACCATAAGAGACAATACAATTATATAAATGTTAAATAGAATTCCCCCTCAGCCGAACACAAAAATGTTTGTTCAATTAAATGAATTCCCTAAAATTTAAATTATAAATATTTATTATATGGATTAAAATTGAATTTGTTGGTATTTTAGTATTTTTATCGATAACTCCGTGGTCACACTGCTTGCAACCCTGTACAGACGCCGACTTGTAAAAAAAAGATAAGAAAAAAACGAACTCCGGAAAATCGGAGAGGAAACATAAAAGTAGCATTGAAAAGTGAGCATCAGGTAAACAAAGCGGTCTGGAGAGGATTGGGAGACAGTCCGGGATAATCAAGAACAGTTGCAGACGCCACTGATAACGTGCCCTGCCCGAGAAATAAAACGCGTCTGCGAACAAGATGTCGGACATCTCCAGCGAGGACCTGCGCCGCGAGATACAGTCAGTGCTAAAAGATGCCGACCTCTCCACCATCTCGGCCAAACGTGTGCGCGAGCAGGTGGAGGGCAAGCTGAACTGCTCGCTGCTGAATCGCAAGAAGGAGTTCGACAGGATCGTAATGGATGTGATCAACGAGCAGCAGGACGAAGAGGATGACGAGGACGATGATGGTAAGGATCCGGACGCCGATCCCGACGATGAGAGTGAGTCGAGCGAGGTGGAAAACATGAGCAGCAGCGAAGAAGAGGCCCAGAAGCAGAAGAAGAAGCCGGGTCCCAAGAAGCGGACGCAGCCCATCAAGCACAAGACGGGCCCAAAGAAGAAGCGTAAGACCCTCAACGCCGATGATTCGGGAACGGAGAGCGATGCTGGCTCAGATTCCGATTACGAGGTGGTAAAGAAGCCGGCCGCTAAAAAGAAGGCCAAGGCTAGCGGCGGAACTACTGCCAGTGGCGCCGCAAGGAAAAGCACGGGCTTCACGCGCGCCTACAACTTGTCGCCGGAACTGAGCGCCCTTATGGGTTCCACATCCCTGCCACGCCATGAGGTGGTCAAGAAGGTCTGGGCCATCATCAAGGAACGGGATCTGTACGATCCAAAGAACAAGCAGTTCGCCATCTGTGACGACGAGCTGATGAAGGTTATGAAGATCCGCCGGTTCCGAACCTTCGGCATGTTGAAGCATCTCAAGCCACACTTCCTCGACTAATTCCCCCTATCCTCTCCAGCTCACCAGCTCTCCAGATGCAAATACGCCACACACACACTAGCTTAGTTTCCACCGCTGTCTGGCAAACTTTCGGCTCCGCTTAGATTTGTTTTATCCATTTTTGATTAAGATTAAGTTGGCATTTGTTTTTAGCATTTACCATTAATTAAGACGCGTCTACACAAACATTTTTTGGTAGTCTATGACATTTTAAGTAATATAAACAAAAATTTTTACAAGGATCAAGAAAAAAGTACGACATAGAAAAAGAAATTAAGAGATACAAACGATTTACAGAACGAATTGTATAATTTTATGGTAACAAATTCTCGAGTGTAGTTTACATTTTATAAAAGTATCAAAAAGAAAATATAACAAATTTAAGGCAAAAGTATCGATTAATAAAATGAGAAATAGACGAGTGATGCATCTGAAATATAACCTGGCTCGTAGCGTTCTATTTTCTTGGGAGTTTTGAAAGGGGTACAACAGCAAGGTCTACACATCGTCGGGTACAAATCGTACAACTGCATAAATATGGATTTGCTCTGGCTCAAAGCTCAACCGAGACCTACACAATTTATTGTTCGCTTTAAAAAAGGTCTGAAGAATTACAGGCCCGATTTTTAAGCTCGAAGATCATCTACAAAGGTTATTTGCTCAATAAAGAATCCGTTTTTTATTGTTTTTGCGTTTCTCACAATTTTTCTTACAAACATTTTTCACTTTTCTCTCTAATATATATATTAGGTGTGTATATGCAGTGTATATATATATAATTCTCGATCTGATATATATGCCAGCGTGTATATAATTGAATAAATGGAATTACTTTGCACTGCATTTCAATCAACACTCCTCTAAGGACGAACCGAAACGTGAAAAACCGGGGAGCAGCATAAACGTTTAACAAATTAAGTACGTAAACAAATACGAGAAGATAAATATCGATCACTTGACATAATAATGCAGTCATAATTAAAAGGTTTTTTTAGTTCCCCAATTTGTATGGTCTTTATGTGATAATTGCAACAAAAAAAAAAGGAAAAAAAAGTATGAAACCATTTAACTTTTTTCTGAAATAGTTTAGATATTTACAAAAAAACACATCTTTTGAATTATGACTGCCTTAAACTAGAGTTAACTCCTTCATCTTATTTAGATAATATCCTCTTATTTATTTAGAATGGATAAGTTGAAGGTATAACACTAATTACGCAAGCGAAGGAACTATCTAAAATAAATTCAAAACAACCGGCAATATAAAACATTTCAGGGGATTGTAAATTCATTGGGGGCAAGATTAGTTAAGAGTTAAGTAAGAGAGTCCAGGGGGTTAGTAGACAGAGAGAATACTCCTGCGGCTAAAGCGAGTTCTAAATACTATATATATCGAAGACATTGTTAAATGCTAACAAAAAGCAACCAAGAATTCTGCTCGAGCTAAACTAAGCGATACAATGGTAATAGTAACTTTGTGTTCTCCTTCTCCGTAGCATTTTGTGTGTGTGTGTGTTGTTTTGTTGTGTTCCGTGTGTGTGTGGTTCGTGTGTCAACAATTGTTTAAATAGTTTTACTTTCTCGCAAAGACAATACTTTCGTTGGCGTTGTTTGTTGTTGTTTCTTCTCATAATTGCTGGTGTGTTATTGTCCGCATCCGCGCCGCTTACGTTCTTCTTTAGTAGCGGTAGTAGTTGGGCTTGAAAGGACCCGCCTTGTTCAGCCCCATGTACTTGGCCTGCTCGTCGCTCAGCTCCGTGAGGTGAGCATCGAAGGTGGGCAGGTGCAGACTGGCCACATACTCGTCCATCTTCTTGGGCAGCAAGTAGACGTCCGACTTGTAGCGACCGGGCGGGGCATTGAAGAGCTCAATTAGGGCCAGCGCCTGGGTGGCCGACGTAATGGACACGGCAAACGAGGGGATGCTGGAGCAGCTCAAGTTCACAAGCCTGCCCTCGGCCAGCAGGATGATGTACTTGCCCTCTGGCCAAATGATGTGGTCCACCTGGGAGCGCACCTTCTCCCAGGTCAAATCCGGTGTGCGTAGACCGTTCACATCGATCTCCGTGTTGGAGTGACCCATGTTGCAAACGATGCAGCCACTCTTCATCTTGTCCATGTGCTCGCGCACCACCACATTCTTGTTGCCCGTCGCCGTCACCACGATGTCCACGTTGCGGATCACCTCGTTCAGCTTCACCACACGGAACCCATCCATGCTAGCCTGCAGGGCGCAGATCGGATCGATCTCGGTGATGTACACAATGCAGCCCTAGATAAATAAAAGGCCTTTATATATCGCAAATTTTTGTGGTATTTCCTTAACACCTCACCTGTCCCTTCAAGGCCTGGGCACAGCCCTTGCCCACATCGCCGTAGCCGCAGACAACGACCTGCTTGCCACCAAACATGACGTCCGTGGAGCGCTTCAAGCTGTCCAAAATTGACTCCTTGCAACTATACAGGTTGTCGAACTTGGTCTTGGTCACCGAATCATTGACATTCATCGCCGGCACCGTCAGCTTGCCGGCCTTTGACAGCTGATAGAGTCTGTGGACTCCGGTGACGCTCTCCTCCACGATGCCCTTCACCAGCTTGAACATGGTTGGATACTTCTTAAGCATCAAATGCGTGGCATCGCCACCATCATCCAATATCATGTTGGGCTGCCAGTTTTCCGCGTTCACGCAGCGATCGATGCACCACCAAAAGTCCTCCTCCGTTTCGCCGCGCCAGGCAAAGATTGGGATTCCAGATTCGGCCAAAGCGGCGGCCACTTCGTTCTGTAAATATTTTGGGATGATATTAAGATTTTAAAGATTTTTTTTGGGTAGTTTAAATTTAAATTTAGGTATGTATAAATATTTATTTTACTTTATCTATTATTCATCAATTTTAAACTGAATTTTTTGTTTTTAATGCCCAAGTCATATGCATACATTAATTTATCATTCTAAAAATTGTTTAAGCCTGCGATTTGTTAAGAAACTGAGTCAGAATTTTATTTTTTAGCAACCTTAAAACGATTTCTCACTGCCTTGAAGGTCATAATTAAATTTATAACTATTATTGTTGAGTACAAATTGATTTGAATGGTTCAAAGACTCTAAAAGCTATATAATCCAGGGTAATATTGAGCTTATATAAAACTGATAGGGTATAGGGATTGGGAACTATTAAAGGGTAATACTAAGGTCATTATATTTTTCAGTTTTACATTCTACAATAGTAAAATTCAATGGGATGGAGCATTTTAAAACATAATATTAAATTAAATTAATTTTAAATTATTGCTTTCGATTAAATAAGGGATGAATTTCTGGCAATTTCCTGTTAAAATATACTTACAAAACCTTGTTTTCTAATACAAATTCACTATATAAATAATATACTACTTAAAGTTCATTAATGCAGCAAGAAATCTTAAATAAATATGTCTTAGTATTGTGCAAAAGTCTATATATTTTTTTGATAAATCGAACCACGCAAATGCGGTGTAAACATGGGGTAATATCGGGCTTATATCTGGACTGATAGGGAATTGGGCTGCACCCTCGCTAAGCACGGCACTTGGCACTTGGCAGTGAGGGAGCTCGGAGCTGATAAGCCTCCAGGTGATACAGGTGAATCAGCGTGACGGCCTGTCGGGGCCGTTTGGCGATAAAAACCTGGCACGGATGGAGGAGCGAGTGTATGCCCTGGCACTCAGATCGCTTCATTAGAGAACGCATAAAGTGTTTAGAGTCTTTCTCACAGCAGACTCGTGATAATTGCATCAGTTACGGAGCAGGACCCAAGCCCAAATCGAAACGCAGAGCAGCGAATATCGATGCTGGAAATGGAAATGAAAATGGAACTGCGGCTGCGGCTGCGGCGACCCAATTCAGGGCACATCAATTACTCAGCGATTGCCAAACACTTGAGCCGCGGGCGCTTAATTGATTAACATGGGCTTGATTGATCATTTGTTTGCGCCGCCGCCTGGCGTGACAACAATTGCCTCCAAGCAGCAAGCAAGCAGCCAGATCAAGTGACCCAAACTCGAATATAAATCTATTTAAATATTCGATGGAAATAAGTAGAAATCTTAGCTATCTTTTTTTCTTTACTGTCCGTCAGTTTTACATCCAGCACATGACATTGCAAATTCATGACCAGCAAATAAATAAATAAATGTTTATATTTTAGCACCTAAATCCTATAAAAAAAATCATAAAAATATGAATAATGTGACGTTCGTCGGACTCACTTGTGTGGAATAGATGTTGCAGGCGGCCCAGCGCACACTGGCCCCCAGCTCCACGAGCGTCTCGATGAGCACAGCGGTCTGGGCATTGATGTGTGTGCATCCCACGATCTTGGCATCCTTCAGGGGCTTATCCTCGGCCGCTCGCTTTCTCAGCGCCATAATGCCCGGCATCTCCTGCTCCGCAATCTCGATTTCTCTGCGCCCGAAGGCATGCTGGGCCGCAATGTTCCGCACACAAAAATCAGAGCTGCCCCGTGAATTCTTTTGGACCTTTTCGCGTGGCGGTACATCGTCCCCGTCCTCACTGCTGCCCGTGTAGCTGGCGGAGCTGAAGGAGTCCGTGGAGGAGGCACTCAGCGAGCGGCTCCGATAGCGACTGGTCTTCTTCAGAGCAGAGGATTGCTTGGTGGCTGGCGGTGGCACCACCACACTGGCATCCTGCGGCGCTGGTCCCGCCTGCTGTTGCTTGTCGCCGCCACCAAAGCCGGGATCAACAACAACGGTGTCGGCTAAGTTATTCATGGCTATATGGTACGTGAATATTTGCCGTTATTTTGTTCGGTATTTTGAAGCTCTTCTGTGCTTTGGTAGTGCTGCTTTCCCTGGTCTTTTCAAGCTCTTTTTGGTGGTGCTTTAGGTCCTTTTTGTTGGTCTCTTACGGCGGCTTTCTTGGGTGATATTCAAACTAGTTCCTCAACTCCACCGCCTTCTCCAGTTCCTGTTTTCTCAATCCTCCTTCAATCTGACCTGCAATCAATTGGCTCAACCGCCGCAGATGTTATGTAAAGCCTGATATCCAAGCAGGATATATAGGATATGGCCAGAAAACGCTCTGTGACACTCCCAGGGATAAATCGAAGCAACTCTCGCTGCCCAATCACGTGATATACCGACGTTATGTCGCCGACAAATCGACGATTTAATTGTTTTTAAGTTGGCTTCGGCTTCTCCTTTGTTTCACCTCTCCACTGTTATTGTTCTTGTTGTTGCTGCTCCGGCTATTGCTGCTTCCTCTTCTTCGTACGTTTTTCGGTGCTGTGGATGGCCGTTTCCGGGACTGCGGGAGGTGGTGTTATGGCTATGGCCGTCGTCGGACAGAGCTGGCGACGTTGTTGCGGGTGCGGGTAAACCCAGGCGGTGATCCAATGGCCGATCGTTTATTGAAGTTGATTTTATCTGGAGAAAGAGAACTAAACGGAACCGAACTAGAGATGGAATAAAACCGATTGCATAAGGACTGTATCGATAGCTTGAGTATCCGATAACACAAGCAGTATCGAATGGAATTTGTATACCCTTGCTGGGTGTTATAATTTTATCAGAAGTTTGAAACGCAGTGAAGGAGTCATTTTAAAATATGGGTCACTTTTTTGGCTCAAAAATTGCGACTCCTTCAGTGGTTTTTTGATCACAACTTTTCTTGAACTCTACGGATTTCACTCTGGTTTGGTTTTTTCTTCTTAGTTTTTAATGGAGAACTTTTCTGCATTCAAAACTCGATTTATAATTTTTGGCCAATTTTTTACAATATTGACGATGCAACCCCTTTCATTTTATTGAAAAAAATGGGAACATTTTTTGCTCAAAAATCGCGAACCTTTTCAGTGGTTTTTTGATCGTAACTTTTCTTGAACTCAACGGATTTCACTCTGGTTTGGTTTTTTCTTCTTAGTTTTTAATGGAGAACTTTTCTGCATTCAAAACTCGATTTATAATTTTTGGCCAATTCCTTACAATTTTGACGATGTAACCCCTTTCATTTTATTGAAAAAAATGGGCAAATTTTTTGCTAAAAAATCGCGAACCTTTCCAGTGGTTTTTTGATCGTAACTTTGCTTGAACTCAACGGATTTCACCCTGGTTTGGTTTTTCCTTCTTAGTTTTTAATGGATAACTTTTCTGCATTCAAAACTCGATTTATAATTTTTGGCCAATTTTTGACAATTTTGACGATGTAACCCCTTTCATTTTATTGAAAAAAATGGGTAAATTTTTTGCTCAAAAATCGCGAACTTTTTCAGTGGTTTTTTGATCGTAACTTTGCTTGAACTCAACGGATTTCACTCTGGTTTGGTTTTTTCTTCTTAGTTTTTAATGGATAACTTTTCTGCATTCAAAACTCGATTTATAATTTTTGGCCGATTTTTGACAATTTTGACGATGTAACCCCTTTCATTTTATTGAAAAAAATGGGTAAATTTTTTGCTCAAAAATCGCGAACCTTTTCAGTGGTTTTTTGATCGTAACTTTGCTTGAACTCAACGGATTTCACTCTGGTTTGGTTTTTTCTTCTTAGTTTTTAATGGAGAACTTTTCTGCATTCAAAACTCGATTTATAATTTTTGACCAATTTTTGACAATTTTGACGATGTAACCCCTTTCATTTTATTGAAAAAAATGGGATTATTTTTTGCTCAAAAATCGCGAACTTTTTCAGTCGTTTTTTGATCGTAACTTTGCTTAAACTCAACGGATTTCAGTGTGGTTTGGTTTTTTCTTCTTAGTTTTTAATGGATAACTTTTCTGCATTCAAAACTCGATTTATAATTTTTGGCCAATTTTTTACAATTTTGACGGTGCCACCCCTTTCATTTTATTGAAAAAAATTTGTATATTTTTTACTTAAAAATCGCAATTTTTTCTTTGGTTTTTTTTATCGTAACTTTGCTTAAACTCAACGGATTTCAGTGTGGTTTGGTTTTTTCTTCTTAGTTTTTAATGGAGAACTTTTCTGCATTCAAAACTCGATTTATAATTTTTGACCAATTTTTGACAATTTTGACGATGTAACCCCTTTCATTTTATTGAAAAAAATGGGAAAATTTTTTGCTCAAAAATCGCGAACCTTTCCAGTGGTTTTTTGATCGTAACTTTGCTTGAACTCAACGGATTTCACTCTGGTTTGGTTTTTTCTTCTTAGTTTTTAATGGAGAACTCGATTTATAATCTTTGGCCAATTTTTGACAATTTTGACAATTAACCCAACCCCAACCCAAAATCACTAACACTTTAAAAGGTTTTTTGATCATAAGCCTGGTTAGATTTTTTCTTCTTCGGCATGCCGAAGTTCCTTTCGTGTTAAATATTAAATAAACAAGTTTAAAAATATTCGAAGTTTATTTACAAATATGTAGTTGCAAACAAATAGTTAACATACACCCGCTACATTCCCTCCTTCATGTAACCGCACAGCTCGTAGTCATCCGCCGTGGTAACCAAACGCGCCTCCGTTGTCAGTCCTTCTTTGTAGGCCTCCCTCTTGTCCACCACCCGCGACATTTCCTCCAGTGCCAGTGGTCCCTGCTTAGCATACTTCTGTATAAAGTTCGCCACTTGTCGCTGGTCCACCACGGACATCTCCAGGCTGCGGCTCCAGGCGAGAAGAGCCAATGGACGCTCGGCGCTGAGAGCCTGCGAGGGCGAGATCAAATGACGATACAGGCACCCGCTCACCATGTGCTGCAGCTGCTCCACTTGGCCGTTAAAGGCGCAGGGATGATAGAGCATCACAATGGCGCCCTCAGCTAGGTTGCGCAGGTAACGTTGAGGCGGCAGATAAGAGTATACGCCATATTCAGCAGGCAAAGGACGATACGGGCCACTGAAAATTAATAATAAAGTTAGGAAACTATTCAAGGAAATACAACTATCGTTGTCTTACTTGGTGACCGGCATATGGGTGTACTCGATGGACTCATTCATGCACTTTGCAGGTGGCAAATAGGCACTGGGCAGAAAGTGCTCTGTGAGTAGGGCTTCTTTGTTCAAGTCCGGCTGGTACACACTGCGATTGCTGCTAATACACAGGTAATTCAAGCTATCTCGGATGTCATTCGGATCGTAATCCAAGCGTAGGTTGTTCTGGAATATAAAAACAATATTTTGTAGTGGAAAATTTTCCCTTTTATTGCCTTATACTTTGGGAAATCCCCTTTTTAGTCACTCACCTTTCCATCATCGCAGATGATTTCTTTTGGAGACTTCTCTTCATCGAGAGGCTTTTTGTGAACTTTGTGTGGTTCGTTTGGACTTTGGGGAAACCATTTTCCTGTCCAGCTATCCTTCGGAGTGGTGCTGCTCTTGTCCTTCTCTTCCTCCAGCTCCTGCGGCGTCACATTCACCACATGCGGTTCTCCTGGCACATAGGGAAACCATTTGCCCGTCCAATTATCGGTAACTGGTGTCGATTCCGTTGCCTGCATACGTTGCACATTCGGAGGGATGTGGGGCTGGCCGGGCGCATAGGGGAACCACTTGCCCTGCCAGGCGGCCGGGTCAAGAGTTGGCTCCAACAGGGTAACATGCGACTTCTTGATGGACTTGGCCTCAATGCCGGCCAGTCCAAGGCACAAAACGGCGATAAAAAGCAGCAAAATCATAACAACGCAAATAATATGCAAACAAAAGAGAAAAACAAGAGAGAACTAAAATTAATGCAAGAACTTTTTCTGTGAACAGCTGTTTTTAGTCTTGGCGATGCTTACCAACACTGAGAATTACAGCTGTTCGAGGCCATTTGTTGCTGCAACAGACTGACCAGGTGGCAAAAACAGCTGTTTTGCCTAGAATACGGAGCAGCTACAATCTGGCCACATTGGCCAGCAACAGGAAGAGAAAAAACAAGGAATTTGCAACTGCGTTTTATTTATTAATTATTTTCATTATTTTGCTAAAATAATGCATATATATCGGTGCCAGCAGCCGCCTCTAAGTAAAGAGAACCATAGAAAGTAAGTTGTGAGGCCAAAAACGAGTTTAAACAGCGTTTATTTGCCACATTTCCGTGTTCCCTTAAAAGAAAACAATAACAAAGGTCTGGTGTTGTTATTGTTGTTGCTGCTGCTGCCCTCGCTGGAGAAATAAAGTAAAACGCACAAAGCGGAAAAGCGGAAAACCTTGGGATTGAGATAAGAGGACCGACCATGTCGTGGTTCAATCCCTGGGATGGACTCAAGACCAAGATGTGTCGCTACCTCCTGCAGCGTTATTTGGGCCAATTTTTCGAGAATAACTTGAACTTGGAGCAGCTGAAGGTTGATCTCTACAATGGCAAGGCGGTGGTGGAGGACATATTCCTAAAAGTGGACGCATTCAACGATCTCTTCGAGGATCAGGGCTGGGCCTTTGAGGTGGTATCGGGTCACATTGGCTGCCTGACCGTAGTTGTGCCCTGGAATGCGCTGATGACCAACGACAGCAGCCTGGAGATCTCCAATCTGACGATAACCCTGCGGCCTGTTACGCGGCATCAGAGCGGCACCACGATGCTGGAATCGATGTGGTCGTCGGTTAGCAGCTCCATGCAAATGGCCGAGGAGTGCATGAAGCAGGTGGACGACGATGTGCCCTTCCTGAATCACAATAACGCCCTGATTGGGCTGGAGAAGTTTGCGGAGACCATTGACAACGTGCTAAATCGCATCCGCGCCAAGCTGACAAACACAACACTGAATATTGAGTATCTGCTGCCTCGTTCGGACCGGAAACTGGTGCTCTCCGTCCAGGCCAGCCATGTGGAGTACAAGAACAAGACGGGCTACGAGATGATGTCCATGTCCACGTCCCAGAACACCGATACAGAGACGGATGCCCATGAGGACGATCCCAATGGTAGCTTTAATGCCCTGCCCATGATAGCTAAGCACAATTTGGTGATCGAGGGACTGAGTCTGCACACCTCCGAGGTGCTGGACGTCTTTCTGCCCACTCCCTACGAGCAGCTGTGCAAGATCGTGGAGCTAAAGGGCGCCCAAAACATACAGATCAATATCAAGCAGACGGAGAACATAGTGGGGCCCAAGGTGAGCCTCGAACTCAGTCTGGACGACATCTACTTTATGCTCACGCCCCGACAAATACACCTGCTCATCGAGCTCTCCAAGGGCTTCAACAGCGGTGGCCAGCAGGAGCGACCGAAGAAGGGACGCAGCCTAAAGTCAGCAGCGCCCAGTGAGTATCAACAGCAGCAGCAGCAGCAGCCCACAAGGATGACGGGAATACTCGGCCAGAATGCGGACTGGTCTACAGGTCTAACGGAGCCTGAACCTTCGGAATACTCGGGCGGCTTTGCGCCCCGCAGCAGCGTTTACGCGCGAAGCAGAAAGATGAGTGAGTCCACCAACAGCATGCTGACATCCTGCACAAATACGCTGCAGCAGGAGCTGGGCTACACGGAGAAGTCCGGCGAGATACTCAAGTTCAAGGTGCAGGTCTCCAAGCTGTATGGCGTGGCGCTGCACAATGATATTCTCGTCCAGAATACGGCCAACATTGATAGCTGCAGCACGGTCTTCGATCAGGCGAGTTACCTTCGATATTCAGACACTGCCAGTGTTTTCTTTCGGGGCGCACTCCTCGAGAATCACCTGCCCCTGGAGCAGCAGCACTATCTGCTGTTGCGCGCCGCTCCGATCATAGTGGGTGGCAGCCAGCAGCGCTACTTCCAGGAGCTCACATCGAGAACAACACTTTCGGCGACAGCGGTGGATCTCTGCGAGGTACTGGACCAGGCCCGCGAGCACCTGCTGCTGTTCGATCGCCAGCGAAACTGCCCGGATGGCTATCACATCCGACCCGAGATCGTGATCACCCAGAGCTCCTCGTTTATGTTCAAGCAAAACCACAATCGTTGCACCAACAAAATCGAATGCATACTGGACGAATGCACCGCGGAACTGGATATATCCATCTACGATCGACTCTCAGCCCTCTTTGGCTGTTCCCCCTTTGCCAGGGATTCCGTTGAAGTTCCTCCGACAGATGCCTACTCCGATCCGGATCCCAGCCAAACGGAGCTGAGTGTAAAATGCGAAAATCTGCGCCTGCAGCTGCGTTTCCCAGTGGTAGACGGCAGGGCGGCCAATGATCCGCAGAAGATTCCCTGGTGGCAGAAGAACGTGCGTCAGGATTTCCTCGCCCTGGAATTCCGCTCGCTGGTGATCAGTTTCAGGTCTCAGATCAGCATTGCTGCGGATGAACTGGACGCGTATTACTGCGATGCGGACAAGCAGAGTGCCGTGCACCTGCTCAGGTGCCAGCAGACGAACAAGAAGATCCAAATCGATGTGCTCCAGCTCAAGGAGAGCGGTGAGGGACGGGCAAAGAAGCCGCTGCGGAAGTCACCCTTCAGCTCAAAGTGCACCTACGGCTATACGTTCCACGTGGAGGGATTGGACAGTAGTTTTGATAAGACGGATGCCCTTTTGCCCGGCGACTCGGAGGAGATCAACGAATTCTGCGATAGCTGCACCCAATCCTCCAAGCTGAAGATCTTCGCCTTCATTCCGCTGGTCAAGGTGGTGCTCGAGTCCAAGGGTGTGTACGAATTGATATACAATCGACTGAATGGCGACCTCTTCATGTGGGAGCCTCGTTCGCCGCACTACGAAAGCAATTTTGAAGGGGAATCGAGAGAACCGAAGCACCTGGAGGCTGAGCCGCAGCAACTGGAGGAGTTCCGGCGGAACCAACTCCTAAGTACAAGCGCCATGGAGAGCAGCATATACTTTTCCATGGCAGAGACGACGCTGCCTGCTCCTCCGCCTCCTGTGGCTAAGGTTAGCAACGAAGCCTTCTCCTTCGAACTCTTTGTGGAGGAGGGATCGCTGATCCTATTCTCTCACTTCCTGGATCCCGAGACCAATCAGCGGGCCAAGGAATGTGGCAAGTTCCAGGTGAATCTGAAGGAACTGCGTCTCTTCACGGTCAATGGCCTGGACAACGATGCGAATAGAAGCTTCTTCTGCATCCAGCTGGGCGAGATTGAGGCCCTGCATTGTGGCAACACTCAGCAGGATTTGGTTCTTGCTTGGAGTGATGCGCCGGACAAGAACCTGCTCCCCACCATCTACAATTTTCCAAAGTCTCAGCAGGCGGCCGGTGACCGGAAAAGGCTGGAGGTTCTGTCCGTGGTGGCTGAGATCAAGAAGCAACCGGAGCAGCGGATAAAGCGCATGAAAATGTCCTTTGGCATCACGGGCGCCATCCTGCAGCATCACTCCTGCCACTCGGAGCACAGCTGGCTGAATCAACTGATGGACTTCATGGACGTGGCTGACTTTCCCATCGAGGAATACGAGCCGTTTGCCTTGGTCTCCGAGCTGCAGCTGCATGTGTGGAATGCCGGCATCGACTATCGCCCGCGATTCTTCCCCCAAAGAGCGTTCTTGGACCTGGGCTACTGCACCTTGAGCAGCAACATCATTTCCTCCATGAGCGGCTGTACACTGCGGCTCCTGGCCGAGGATTGTGTGCTGCAGTTGGGCTGGGCCAAGGCGCCCCAGGACGCACTGATCCCCGTGCTGAACCTGGGCCTACTGAACATATCCTTCAGGTTGAACGAGGAGGGCAAGGGACAACCGCGCGTGGATCTCCGCTTCTCCATACACGACATGCACCTAAAGACCTGCTACGACTCGGCGTCGGCTCTAGCTCAGCTTATCGCGTATGTGGCCAACGACAGGGACCTGACACCGCCGCCCGAGGAGGCCGTTCTCAATGAGGACGACGGCGCCGCACACACCGATCCCAAGTCGTTTGAGGATCCGGAGGTGAGCGATCAAACCCAGAAGCATGTGAACAAACTGATGGCCGATGCCGTGATAGATGTGGAGTGCTCGCCCATTCCCAAGGCCACCAAGTCACCAGGTGGCCGAGAGGAGGGCATCGAGATCTTCTACTTTCCGGATGAGCCCAAGGAGAAGAGAAAATCGACGCCCGTCAAGATGCAGAGCAAATCCCTGATGGTGGAGAGCCCGTCGGTGATTGGCGACATCCTCGACTTTGAGTCGAACGTGATCCTGCAGTCCTACTACGAACAGATTCAGGTGCATCGGCACCCACAGTCTGGCGGCGGACTGGGTGCCGAGGTGCAGCTGGAGCTGGGATCACTGGGCAACGGATCCTTGATGGAGGAACGCGACTTCGATATTATTCACGACGAGGAGATCTCGCGCATGGACAAGTTCGGTGTCAAACAGATATACGTCTCCGAGGAGCCGCTCCAGATTGTTGACAATCACTTCTGCTTGCCCCACGAAAAGGTGGATCTGCTGCGACCTCCGGCCAACTTTCCGGTGGCCGAGAGCAGTTACACCCTCTGCGAAATGACCTTCACGTGGCATCTTTATGGCGGCCGCGATTTCCCCGATGAATTGCCCAAGAAGTCCGCATCCACCGCCAACGCCAGCGCGTCCAGTGGCTTTGGCATGTCGGATACGTACAAGTTTGGCGTGTCCCAGGCACAGGATCAAGAGAAGCCGGAGCGAAAGGGCTCGAAGAGGGGTTTGCCCAAGGAGCCCAAGGGATCCCAGCGCAATTTGGAGGTGCTGGTGGAGATCCAGCTGTCGAAGATTCGCTTCTCCTACGAATCCTATCCCCTGACTTCCATTTACTCGTCGCGTCAAGTGCTCCTGGTATCGGAAATCGAGATCAGGGATCGGCTGCGCTCCTCGGACATCAACAAGTTCCTCTACCATCCCGCTGGCAACAATTTGTCCCACAAGCCGGACGAGAATATGGTGATAGTGAAGGCTCTGAATGTGCGTCCCAATCCGCAGAAGAGCAGCGACGAGGAGTGCTCCCTCCGCGTCTCCATTCTGCCCATCAAACTTAACATCGATCAGGATACGCTGCTCTTTCTCGAGGACTTCTTTTCGGGAATGTTCCGGAACTCCAGCAGCAGCAGCAGCAGCAGCAGCACCTCCCCCAGCAAAGCGCCGGGCAGTGCCTCCTCCAATTCGACGGACATGCCAGTGATGTCGGTTAGCAGGCTGCCGGACGATCTATCCTCCGACGAACTGCCCGCCGAGTCCGAGGTCAAGGAGATGGTCGAGCGAAATCTGAACGTGCTGATTGAGGAGAACAGCGTGGACACGGAGCCGGAGGAGGATCCGGCCACCGCACCGCCCGTGTTCTTTCGCGAGGTGATCTTCAGTCCGGCGCTGCCCATCTGCTTCGATTACCATGGCAGGCGAATCGAATTGTCGCGGGGACCCGTCACCGGCCTCATTATGGGATTGGCCCAGCTCCAGGGATCTGGCATCTGCCTGCGCGAGATCGTCAATCGTCGTGGCATCCTCGGCTGGAATAAACTGTGCGAATTTCTGGCCAAGGAATGGCTAAAGGACATCAAACGCAACCAGCTGCCCAACATCTTGAGCGGCATTGGGCCCACGAACGCGGTCCTGCAACTCTTCCAGGGCGTCTACGATCTCTTCCGGCTTCCCATCGAGCAGTACAACAAGGATGGCCGGATCATTCGCGGTTTCCAGCTGGGCGCACAGAGTTTCACAGCTCGCACAGCCCTGGCTGCCTTGGAGATCACCTCGAGGATCATACATTTGCTGCAATTTACAGCGGAGACCACATTCGACATGCTCTCGGCGGGACCGTCGTTGAAGAAGCGGAAGGGCGGCCGGCATGGCGGTAAGAGGCGGCGTCAGGGACGACCCAAGGATCTGCGCGAGGGCGTGGCCAATGCCTACAACATTGTGAGGGAGGGCATCAACGAATCGGCCAACACACTGATCGAAGCGGCGATCACGGAGCACGACCAGAAGGGTTACAGCGGCGCTGTGGGCGCCGTGGTGCGCCAAATCCCTCAGCTCGTCGTCTGCCCCGCGGTGCTGGCCACCCAAGCCACCACCAATATTCTGGGCGGTGCCAAGAGCTCGCTGGTGCCGGAGGCCAAGCTGGAGGCCCGTGACAAGTGGAAGCAGGAGATCCACTAAAGGGATTTAGGTTTACGGTAGCTGTAGTTCATACGGGGCTTACAACACAATAACGTAATGTTTTCTATTGCCTTACTAATAATATTTTAAACAATAATGTATGTACATAGGATAAGCTGCGAGAGCAAGCACAAGGCGGGACGAGGAATGCCGAGTGATGATGATTCCGGAATGGGTGTGATTGAACTTATCCTTTTTATTAAGCCATATTTACAGTACATGAAAGTTATATTTTCTATTATTTTACCAAAATAAAAGTGTATATAAAACGATTTATTAGTTGTCTCCTGTTGTGGGTTTGTGCATATTCTTTGAATTCTTTTATTTACATCGAAATCGGACACGGAATGCAATGCAAAAGCAATGTAACAATAATGGTAATTTTTTTTAAAATTAATTTTCTTGGTTTTAAAAACACATATTTTTCCGTTTTATATCCCAGTTTGATGCTTTATTCGAGATAGTTTAGTTAGTGACGACGTGAACTTAATGCAGTTTGGGATGCTCAGTGATTCAGCAATGGTGATGGCCTTTTGTGATGCACAAATACAACCTGTAAAAAACTTGAAAACATATAAAGGTTATTAAGCAGGTTAAGAAGATGATGAAGTTGTGTTTTCTTTCGGTTATAAGAAGACAATGATATAATTTAAATATTAATTGTTCCTAAAATAGTTTCCAGTCTTGAGCTGTACGGCAGTTAGATTTTAAAAATTCGACATCTAAATAATTTAAACGAAACTTCTTTACCACAAAAACAATAGCCAAAGTGTTAGCACTGATTTTTAATTTTGCCGCGGTATCCGATATCAGACAAAAAATATCAATATAAATTTGCATGGGAAAAATATCGATATTGGCATCGATGTTTCTCCACCACTAATACGTTTACGTAAAGGCCGGTTATATTTTTTATAAAACTATAGATTTACACGAAGATAAAGAACCAAGAAGGAATAACATAAGTGGACAAATATGTCGACTAGCCTGACACGTGTATGGGAGCGCTTGCCCCTCAAAAAACAGGCGGCACAGAGCGGAATTCGTCTCTTCTCCCAGCAGCAGCCAGAAGTTGAGGATGAAGAAGGTAAACAAAATAAATAAATAAATGGTATGAAAAAACCAACAATTGATTTCCTTGTGCTCGTAGAATTCCGTGTTTTGAATCTGCGTACCGTAAAGCAGCAGTTCCAGCGGCGACGGGAGGTTAGGCGCGATCCTGTGACCCCGCCGCGCACCAACCGCATGGCCGTGGATCAGGATTGGACGGCCGCGTGGCCAGCACCTAGATCCTTCCATCCGGCCAGTGTGCCGCTGCCGCTGCGTCAGGGTTTCACGGAACGCGGAGCGGCAGCTCCCTCGAAGTTCGCCAATGCTGAGCTAATGAAAATCCCCAACTTTCTGCACTTGACACCGCCGGCCATCCGTCAGCAATGCGAGGCCATCAAGAAGTTCTGCAGTCCGTGGCCCAAGGGTCTGGAAACGGAGTCCAAGTGGCAGCGTCACTTTCCCGTCGAAGTCATCACCACGGACTACCTACAGGGCTTGCCCACAATCCGGAATTTGGAGGCGCGAAGGGTCACTATCTCGCTAAAGCTCTCCGATCTGAAATTCGATTCCCATGCCAGGGATAAGTTTTTGCGTCTGGTGGGCGATCGCTACAACAAGGACACGGACACCGTCACCTTCGTGACGGACCGTTGTCCCCTGAGGAAGCAGAACTATGACTACGCCATGTACTTGCTGACTGCCTGTTATCACGAATCCTTCATCACCGAGCCATGGGAGGCAACCAAATCGGAGGCAGACATGGAGGTCTACTTGTTCGATCGCAATCAATCCAAGATCGCCGCCGAGGGCATCCTCAACTGGAATGCCAAGACGGGCGACAATAAGCTTTCCCCTCCGCCCACCTATGCGCAGTGTGTGGAGCAGTTGATTAACGAGGGCGAGAACGAGTACAATTTGGCCAAATACAAGGAGGAGGTCAAGAAAATGTTAAACATTTAAGTTTAAACCTTGAATTGCAATTGTAGAGAACCAATAAAGCTAAAAGTTGTTAGTAAATAATGTTGGTTTAAAACTGTAACTGTAAAGAAGCTGTAAAGCTACAAATAAGATTTTCCAATTCCAGTTTCAAGTTTAGTTATCGATTAAATGTTTTAAAGGTAATGATGGCGAAACATCACTAACATCGATATTTGGCTGGGAATCATCGATGTTTTTCCACCTCTAGTGGCAGCGAAACAGCTGTCCGTTAAGCCCCCAAGAAGAAGCACCAGCAGCAGCAAACAGAACAGAACAAAAAAAAACAGCAAAAAAAAAGGTCAGTTTTCCGGGGACGTGGAAGCAAACTATTGTTTTGCTATGCTAATTAGTTTAACTCAAAATATCAGAAGAGTATAGCACAAAACAAGCACTGCCACATGGACAGGTAAGAAAATGCAAGATACTCGGCCGCAAAATATCTTCTTTTCTGATAAGAAACACACTCACCTGCCAGTGGTGACGTTTTCACCTGATTAAGAACCATAAAATTAGACAAATCCATAAACAATACAAATAGAAGAAGACATAAATATTCGGGATAAGGTAATGCTAACAGGAAGTTATTTAAGTGCTTGTTCCAACCGAAGTTTTTATCTCAGCTTCGCAAATTGAAATGTCTCTCTTATCTTTGGGTTTCTTTTTTCTTGTTTGTTGGTTTATTTTTGTGCCACTCAAAGATATGTACAGTGAGAACTCGAAGCATATATTTAATATGAAGCATATATTTAATTATTTATTTTTATGGATTAGTTTTCTGAACTTACAAAAAATTTACTTTTCTAATATGTATATTTAAAACATATCTTGACCTGATGTATTTAAATTTTATTTACAATGTTATTATTTTTAAAACTCACAGAAATCAAGTTACTTTATTAAACTATGTCATTTGTACATTAAATGAAATAATTTTTTTTAAACCAAGGTTTTTATTTAATTGTATATTTATTCAATATATAAAAAATACAAAAAAAGTCGTAAATACCCGCCTCAACCCAGTATGTCTCTGAACTCACGTTTATTTATCTTTTTCTCTTTGACGTAATTCTAGATTTTTGTTGTCTGCGGGTAAACCACGTCTGCAGCTGATATACTGTAACCATTAGGCCACCAGAAACCGCTGGCGAAGCACCTGCGCAAACACGCGAGGTCGCCGCTATCACTTTGGAGTTTTAGCTGCACTCCATGAGAGGCCAAGAGATTCGGGAAACGGACACGTAACCACGGATACCGCAAGATGCGGCGACCCAATCTCAAATGGATCGTCAAGACGGCCCTGCTGGTGATCGTCTCTCTCACGCTGTTCATATTCCTCACCAGCTGGATCTCCTCCAGTCCGTACACCAACAAGGTTGTTCATCATGGCGCAGAGCCTGAACCGGAACAACACGGCGTGGAGCCTGTACCGGATCCCGCTGCCCTTTCGGGCGATGTGCAGAAGGTGCCATTGCCAAAGGCTAAAAATGAACTCGACTTTGAAGATGAGGCCGAGCTGCAGAAGATCGACGAGCCCGAAGCCGAAAAAAAGGTGCACAATCGGCGGCCAGCTCAGTCAGAGAATGAGAACCTGCAGGTGGCACCGCCCGCCGATGCGACGGTGAAGAAGGATTGGCACGACTACACGGCCATGGACAGGGACGAGCTACGTGTGGGCCTCGGCGAGAAGGGCAAACCAGCCAAACTGGACGACGAATCGCAGCGAGATGTAGAGCATCGTATGTCCCTGGAGAACGGCTTCAATGCCCTGCTCTCGGATTCCATATCGGTCAACCGATCTGTGCCCGACATCCGTCACAAACTGTGAGTATAGGGAATTAAATCACATTTTTTGTGGGCTACCAGTAGCTCTGATAAGGTTGTAATTAAAATACGCAGACTCTGTTCGCCAGGGAACCCAAGAAACGAAGAAATTTGCCTCTCAGAAGTGTTTTTAGGAAACCTTAAGGAATTCTTAAATTCTCATTAACTATTAACAATTTCAGATGTTACAAAAAGGAGTATGTGGCCAAACTGCCCACGGTCAGTGTGATCATCATTTTCTACAACGAATACCTGAGCGTCCTTATGCGATCCGTGCACAGTCTGATCAATCGGTCGCCGCCGGAGCTGCTCAAGGAGATCATACTGGTGGACGATCACAGTGATCGTGACTATTTGGGTCATGATCTGGAGGCCTATATCAAGGAGCATTTCAGTATTGTACGAATTGTGCGACTGGCCAGACGCACGGGCTTGATTGGAGCCCGTTCGGAGGGAGCTAGAAATGCCACCGCCGAGGTTCTCATCTTTCTGGACTCCCATGTGGAGGCCAACTATAACTGGCTGCCACCGTTGCTGGAACCGATTGCTCTGAACAAACGCACGGCAGTGTGTCCCTTCATTGATGTTATCGCTCACGATACCTTCCAGTATCGGGCACAAGATGAGGGAGCACGTGGCGCTTTCGATTGGGAGTTTTTCTATAAAAGACTGCCCCTGCTAGACGAGGATCTGCAGCATCCGGCGGATCCATTCAAGAGCCCCGTCATGGCTGGCGGATTGTTTGCCATATCCACGGAGTTCTTCTGGGAACTGGGCGGCTATGACGAGGGACTGGACATTTGGGGCGGTGAGCAGTACGAGCTGAGCTTCAAGATCTGGATGTGTGGCGGCGAGATGTACGATGCCCCATGCTCCCGCATTGGTCACATATACCGCGGTCCAAGGAATCATCAGACGAGTCCCCGAAAGGGTGACTATCTGCATAGGGTGAGTCGGATTTTTGTTTTTAAAGGGTTTATTTAGCTGTCTAAAAATGGAGTTCAATAATATTAAGAATGTATACCGAGAGGAAAGAACTAAACTAATACTTTAAATTTGTTTCAATTTCTATTTTCTATCATTTAAAACTAAAATTGCCTATCATATTCTTCGAATTTTACTTCTAAAAGTAAAAGATACAGATTAAAAGAGGTCTAGGAATATAAAGTGGAACGTAATGAATGGTTTAAACTTCATTAACACCAAAACCAGTTTTTGGTTTGCCAGTTTTAAATATCTAATCATCATAAACTAACACAAAAGTCAATCTGTCTGTTGCCAAGCCCACTTGTTTATTGATTTAATAGCTGCTTTTACCTCTTTCGGTTGTAAATTTTGGCTTTAATTAGCCAAAGTCAAGTTTGGTTGTTTCGATTTAAAATAGAATACAACTCTTTTTAAATAAATATCTAAGAATAAACGCTTCAGATCGATTGGTTTAAGTGGGACAAGTTGGTTTGCTGACTAAATAGAAATTGTTGCTGTTTATTTAGGTCAACGAACTTGACACATTGTTGTTAAATGTTATGAGAAATTCACAGCAAATTTAGTTGTTTATGTAGAAAGATATTTATAGACAATGAACTCAATTATAAAGTTGAGGTTTTGTTGTTCATAATATTATTTTGATTTTTTCAAATTATACCAACTATTTTTCTTTAATTTTACAGAACTACAAACGCGTGGCTGAGGTTTGGATGGATGAGTACAAGAACTACTTGTATAGCCACGGCGATGGTATCTACGAGCGCGTTGATGCTGGCGACTTGACCGCCCAGAAGGCCATTCGCTCGAAGCTAAAATGCAAATCCTTCAAATGGTTCATGGAGGAGGTTGCCTTCGATTTGATGAAGACCTATCCGCCCATAGATCCGCCAGCGTACGCACTGGGCGCCCTGCAGAATGTGGGCAATGACCGGCTCTGCATGGACACGATGGGCAGGAGGAAGCACAATCGTATGGGCATGTACGCGTGTGCCGATGACATTAAGACGCCGCAGAAGACACAATTCTGGGAGTTGAGCTGGAAGCGAGATCTGCGACTGCGGCGGAAGAAGGAGTGTCTCGACGTGCAGATCTGGGATGCCAATGCACCCGTTTGGTTGTGGGAGTGTCATGGGCAGGGTGGCAATCAGTATTGGTACTACGACTATCACACAAAGCTGTTAAAGCACGGCACGGAGGGCAGGCGGTGCCTGGAGCTGCTGCCCTTCACCCAGGAGGTGGTGGTCAACAAGTGCGATGCCGGCAATGTGTACATGCAGTGGAATTTTGGGTCGTTCAACAAATCGGCTCTGGACAACTACTCCAAGGAGCTGGTTCTCAAACTGTAGTCGCTGCACATACAACATACAGCGATTTGAATAACTTGCCATGTACTTAACGAAGTTCGATGTATATAATTAGGCTATAGATGGGATTGAAGGCTCTACTTGGCCCGATATACAAATTTCCACGACTCAAGCGCACATTCCGCATTGCCGCATTAAAGACTCTTTATATATATTTCAATAAAAAAAAGTCTGGTTATGTCTAATAAAAACCGTGGCTCCAGCAAGCGTCTTCGGCTGCCTGTATTAAGACCCCCACAAAGTATACAAATTACTTAAACTAACTTGTGGTTTTACAGGTTATATTGGATTTAAAAGAAAATAGTATAGATTTATAACTAAAAAGCAATTCGATGTTTGCCTTGAAATTGTCATAAGTTTTTCGACTTGCATGTTTTTGTACTCTGACAAAATTGTTTTCCATTAAAATGTAGCATTAAAAAAGAAAATTGACTTGGCGGTTTTTTTTATTGGAGTGAACACCATTATATATACCTTATGGGAGTTTTTGAAATACCTTTGTTTATATCTTAGGAAGATATTATACATAGTTTTAAGCAGAAGTTAAATACGAAGCGAAGGAGGCATTTCCGTACCCATAAAGAATATATATTCTTGATCAGCATAAATAGCCGGAGTCGATGAGGCAATCATTTTCAGAAAATTAAAAAAAAAAAATTTTCAAAATTTTTAAAGGGGTTACATTGTTAAAATTGAACAAAAAATTTAATTTCAAAAATTTTTAAACTTTAAATGCGGACTTGCTACTCTTTCAAAAATCAACATAAAACAGTTTCCCAAATTAATATTAATGCATTTTTGTATAAGTTATGAACGATATGAAATTCATACCCCAGATCCTTTAACCTAACTGTAAAGGTATACAAACTTCGGGCTTCCGCAGTTAGCTGTCCTTCTTATTTCCTACCCTTTTTCCATTTCCAAAAAGAAAAAATGCAGTTGTGCGAGTTTAACTTTGTTTTTTGTTTTATTTAATATTAATATCTGTTTGCTTTCCATGCGCATACTTTAAATAAATATAATTTATATTTTTTGCTTTTTCCTCATCCATCATCATCGTTCTGTATATACGTTCTGGGTTTTTGTGTATCGTTTTACAATATGTATGTATGTATCATCGCTATATCGTATCTTCCTTCCGCTGATTCCGCACCCATCGTGTTCCCTCCTCCATATCAGGAGTGCGTGCCTTATCTCTGTTCACTTTTCTGATTTCCACTTATTACTTATGCTGCTCGATTTAATTGGGTTTTTGTTTGCTTTATCATATGCCAATATGTGTATGGTTTTACATACTATATATACTATATATAGAAGTGTTTTGCTGGGCGCCCCGCTAAACTCAAAAGTCGGATGAGGTGTGTGTAACTTATAAATGGCAAAAGATTTGCTTTTATTTGAAAATGATAAAAAAAGCATTTACAAACTATAATAGTTGCTGTTGGCTTGCATCGTAATCAGTTAATCAATTATCAATTATTATAATTTATATTAATATATATATATATATATTTATATAAACATTTAAATATTTATCAAAACATGTTTTTTCTTGTTGCTCAAAAGTCTTCTTCGCTGCCTTACATTTACATATTACATTTACGTACAGTACGCACCTTACGCGTACAGTTTACATATACGATCTGACATGAACGGACATGTCGTCGAAATTAAAAATCGTATTTATCAATAACCGTTTTCATTTTGCTTATCCTTGATTTCCTTCTCATCTCCTTTCACTTCTTTTGTTTTGTGCAAAATATATTTTATATGTATAATGTTTGTTTTCTTGTGTTTTGTTTTTTAGACTAATTTGATTTGAAATTCAGTTGCGCTGCCACATTTGCATTCTAATCGATAATCGTTAATTGTATTTTACGTTTTTTGGATGGATGCAAATCATTCATTGAATTTTTTTATACAACAATTACAAATTGGTTAGGCAAATAAGTTTAGTTTTAGTATTAGTTGTTGGTTGTTTAGTGCTTAATACTTGATTGGTTTCGAGTCTTTTTTGGGTTTTTTGCCTTTGAAACTAAATCTTGCAGAAATAATAATAACTAGAAATAACCCTTTTCTTTATATTGATTTTTTTTTTGCCTTCCATTTGCTTAACATTTTTGGGCGCATAAATAAATATATAACTTTCGTTTGTGTATGTGTGTGTGTTTGTTTTTGCTTAAACTTAGTTTAAATTATTATTTAAGTTTTAAAAAATGTCTTGCTGCCTTACATTTCTTTCCGTCTCTTTCTTTCCCTTCCATGGAGCATGTAGCGCTCCCTCGATTTGTCTCTTTCCCGCAATCTCAAAAATATCCTTTTTCCCTCGCTCAATATTCTCTCAATTCTTCTCTAGTCGTTAGTTCCTCTAGTTGTCCTGCTCTAACCCGCACCATTTCAAACTGCGCTTACTTTTTCTTGAGTGGTGTGTTAGTGAATGGTCTGGTTTATAACGGTAAGTCAGCTGAGCATATGCCAAATTTATCTCAAGTTTGAAGTGCTAAAGAGCGCATTCAAGAAAGAGAGAAATTTGGAGTTCGCCCTCTCTATCACTGATCAATTCGAATTCGATTGAGACTGTACTTGACTCGAAGGCAATCCCAAAGGACAGTCAAATTGTTGAATAGGAATAATGCAATTGAACTAAATTTAAAACTCCAGTAGTGTAGTGTAAAAACGGCTTTTTGGGTTTACCAACTATTTTCATTTGTTGTCTTGCGAAAAATTCTTTACGTTCTTTTCTAGTTGCGTTTTTTGTTTTTGTTTTGTTTAAAAAATGGTTTATTTGTACTTTTGGCAATGATCTTTCTTTTGTTTCAACTTTTCCACTAACTCTTAATATGATTTCTCTTTTCTTTCCTTTTAGTTTTGGTTTTTGTTTTTAGTAGTATTCGTTTTTTGCGGTTGTTCTGTAGTTTTTAGTTTGCTCGTAGTGTTTTTTGTTGTTTTTGTAAAAAATAACTCATTTAACAGAAATCGTCTTAAGAAACTAAAGTTAATAGTTGATATTTAAACTAGCTGCATTTATCAGTTTAGAAACTTGTTATTTTTGAGTGATTTTAGCTGTG
>VNJV01013110.1:0-11416 GCA_008042635.1 Drosophila nikananu
TTTATTAAACGGTGGTGGAAAGAATTCAATGACCCCTATGTTACAAAATCCTTATATATTTCTTTAGTTCGTCCTATCTTAGAATATGGATGTTGCGTTTGGATCCCTCAGTATGGGGTCCACAGTAATCGCATTGAGTCAGTTCACAAGAACTTTTTACTTTTCGCTTTACGCGGTTTGAACTGGGATCCAAACCAGAGGTTACCCTCGTACTCTAGGAGACTCCTCCTAATTAACTTACCTTCTTTAGCTAACCGTAGAACCATGCGTGGCTTGCTGACTTGTTGGGTCAGCTTATTTTTCACGTTTTTAGTTTTGCGCCACTGTAGAACGTAATTTGAATTGCATGAACCCTTTAGACTCTAAAGTTTAGAGTCATATGTGCAAATTATAACCATTTGTACTTAATAACATCAAATGTAGATAGCCTTCCCAAACTAAAAAACAGGCAATCAATCTGGCAGCCCGCCAGTAGTCACTTCCTCGTATACCTTTCCTATATTTACACATTTTCGCGCCCACTAACACCTAACACGAACAGGCACGTGCTTGGTGTCATACGGGCCACTTGAATGTACTGACCTTAGTGCATCAGCGTCCAGCTTAGGGAGAAGGACATCGACACAGCGCTACTACAAGAAGCATCGACTAGGGAGGAGCAAGCCTCTGGTCTACCACTGCATGGTGGTTGCTCCCAAATTTGCTCTAAATTGTCCAAATATGTTTAGGATAAACCCCGTTTTGTCTTAAATGCAGAGCTTGCAAAATATGCTCAATTTTTTTCTCCGGTCTGCTCACTAATAATCAGAAAAAAACGCAGCAGGCCCGCTTTAGCTCTGAGCAGAACACTTATTTTTCGTTTTATTGTGTTTTCTGGCTTGTGTTGATCGGGGAGAAAAAAATACGAAACTGTCAGACGAAGACAGCCTGACACGAACACCTGTCGACAACTGCAATACGAGCCAAGTGGAAACAGAAAGTGTCTTTTTTGTTGTTGTGTACGTTATTATTGTACATAAATACATATATTCGAAAAATAGAGTGTAAAGCGAGAACAACTGTTCATTATTGCTGCGCAGCGGAGTTTGGACAAACACACAAAACAAAAGTGAATTTCAAAGTGTTCAGACGTTCGATAGAGAGGCCCGATTTCAATTATTTAAAATTAATTTTAAAGTTTCAGGTATTTACTTTAAAAAGTACTTCTTATAAAATTAACATTTGCAATAAAATAATTGCTTATTGGGATAAATACAGTCGAATTGTTAAAGTGTAATTCGAATGGCTGAACATTCTTGAAACCATTATAATTCAGCCTCCTCAAGAAAAGGTTTCAAGTGCAGAACAAGGACGACCCAAAATTGACTTTGCTGAATTTGCTAGAAAAACATTATGCGTCTGCAGCTTCAGTGTTGCCAAAGTCTTCCGAACCAGATATTGAAAAGGGGTTATCGCTTTCAATGGAGACTGGAAGAACAAAACACCAATACTTGGTAATTCGTGAATTCGTGAACAGTGAAGCTTCTTGTAATGTAGTTATCATTGAATATAAATATATATATATTATATTAAATTGAATTGATACAAGAAAGAAGGCTAACTTCTGTACACCAAAGTTTATATACCCTTGCATTTGATTCATGTTGGTCAAATGAAAAGAAAAACTAACAGAGATATATTATAAATAAAATATGAAATATATATTTAACCTGCATTTAACCACCGTTTTTATAGCAGCTTTTATATCGTTGTTCGATTTGCATCAAATTAAATCAAAAATTGCTTAATAATACAAAACGAACATATGCCAAATTAAATGAAAATATGTTTGAAACTGAAAAAGTTATGATATTTTTTCCCAAAAAATGTCCGATTGTTCCTATGTAAGCTATATGATATAGTCGTCTAATGTAGCCAATTTTTTTAAAATATGTTAAAAATATTTTAAGAGATTTTGAAGGAAAATTGCATGACGATATCTCAACGCGAAGTATTTATGGCCGCGGCTCAGTACAAGTCAAACCACTGTGCACTGCCTAGATACCAGGTGTACAAGTATGAAATGTCGGTTCGAACATATAGGTGTCTAGCAAACCTAAATATTTATCGATTGTCATAAAACTTTGACAGTGTGAAGTTTCAACCTCTACTGTCAAATCACCAAAGTTTCGTCATTATCGTTTTCTCTCAGTACAGTCAACTTGTCGAGTTTTGTGCCGAAAAAAGAGTAAACGCGGACAGTGTTAATTTTCTGTTTTCATTTGAAGAAAACAGCTAAGGAATCCCACCGAATGCTTGTTGAAGCCTTTGGCGAACAAGTACCAACTGTGAAAACTAATGACGGAGGTTTCAACGCTTCAAAGTGGTGATTTTGACGTCGACGACAAAGAGCACGGAAAACCATCAAAAAGGCAAGAAGACGCCGAACTGCAAGCATTATTGGATGAAGACAATGCGAAACGGTGAATACGGCACGCTACCAACATCATTTGATCAATTTGAATGTGCGCTTCGGAGAAAACGACCGGAATATCAAAAAAGCCAACACAAGGTCCTTTTTCTCCATGACAACTCACAATCAAATACGGCAAGATCGGTTTACGACACGTTGGAAACACGCAATTGGAAAGTGCTTGCGCATGCGCCGCAAAAGATCTACTGGCGCGGAATGCACAAATTGCCCGAGAGATGGGAAAAATGTATAGCTAGCGACGGCAAATACTTTAAATACATAATTTGTTCCACAAATTTAACGTGTTTTTTTAATAAAAAAAAATGGCATTTCATACTTGTACACCTGGTATTCTATACATGAAGTAAACGGGTAGGTCGAGAGCATACATACTCTCTGAAGAAGCTCGGAAGCCAATGATAGTGGTGAAGCACTTAATCATTCTATATTTCGTAACGTTAAAATATGTAAAAAGGGAATATTCCAAACTATGTATTTCTGAGCACGGAGGCTTTTCAACGGTGGGATGAGGTGTTAGATCTCAACTTAGTCGTAGAAGCAGCCATTATAGGGTAGATAACTAGAAGGTTTGTGGAAGTGGACCAGTGTTTCATAAGGCCATGTTCCAACTTTCGGGAAAAAATGAAAGCTGAAGGGATATCTTCAATATTTTAGACAAAGGACTACATAATGCACTGGCACAATATCTGAAAACACAGCTAAGTACAAGACCAGGGCCAGAAGAGAAGGATAGCTTAAGTGTTTTGAGATGCTGATAAACATCGTTATCGCTGATTGTGGGCAAAAAAAACTGTCTGAGTGCGGAAGAGAGTATGGATATGGTGAGGTTGAGTCAAAACTGATAAAAGTATAGAAAAATTTAGCGAATAAGTTCTCGATATCATGCTCGTTCGAGACGGACTCATTATGGAGGTGAAGACAGGATGGAAAAATGTGAGACTTTCGTTTTGAAGTATCAAAATCGGAAAACTGCTTGGGATTAGCCTGAAACTCAGTTCTACATCGATTTAGGTGGTTATTGTAACATTCAGAGAGAGTCAGAAAGTCTGGCTATTAAATATCTAGACAATCGATTCTTCTGAATTTTTTTAAATAGGAAAGTCGACGAGAAAACCAGGGAGGCTTATGCGAAACGACAGGAGAGGGAAACGATGTGTTTACGTGAAGGGCCCATTGTACCCGCTGCCCACCAAGCTTCCGAAAGCTCTTGCGCTCCCGTAATTCGGGCCTCCGCGCACTATCCATCGAGCGTACCAATGCTCGCCCGCTTCCCGCTCTTCATCAAGGTTCGGCCGCTGCTCGGCACTCTTCCGCCACTCCTCGGCACCCTTTCTTGGTAGCGCTCGCCCGCAGCACTCTCCGCCGCTCCCCCGCGCATCCGCCGCTCCTCGGCCCTCTGCAGCTTCAGCGCCCCGAGGTAGTGCATCGGGTCAAATCCGATCTCCGCAGTCGGCCGCCGTCGATCTCCCGCTCTCGCTTTAGCGGAGTAAAGCGGGCGGGAGCACGGCTCTATTCGTAAGCTGAGTTGAGTATCATGTATGCAGCGAAAGAAAGCTGATGCACTCCACTTCATCCCACGACGCCCCCGCTTCGTTTCTACTCCAACTTTTGCGCCTGCGCCGTGGGACTTCTACTTCTACAACCACCAGGACATCTTTAGCGGAAGGACGCCCCCCTACAAACACGATGGAACAAACATGTCAAAACCGGAGTACAGTATGTCATAAAGCGCTCAACCATAATCAAGGGAAGTCAAGAAAAGTCAAATCGATTGAAGAGAAATAAGAGCTCATGTCAGTGAAAATAGCTTTGCGGAGGCAGCGAAAAGTTGCTGGCTCAGCTAAAGGACACGGCAGTAAACTAGTCGAGGCTATTAAATTTATCTCCAATGTGGGATGATAAGCATCTTCGGGGTTGGGGGAAAGTCGATTCTAGAGACGTAAGCATTGGCAAACTCCGACGCAAAAATTAAGTCTAAGTCTTTATCTCCACAGTTCCTAATAAAATTGAATTGTCTCAATGAAAGGTCGATAAGGCCATGAATAAGATCACGAGGTGCAGTGGGAACAAGAAAATTCGAGTCGATGAGGGCACCCAGGATATGGAAGGCAGGTTGAAATCACTCATAACAATGAGAAGATCATTTATGCCAAGGGACGAGTGAATAGTTTGAATTAGCATTAAATGCTGCATATATATATCAGTGTCAGACTGGGGTGGGATGTACGAGCATGAGACATAAACAAAATAATCATGAACATGGATGCGAACTGCAACAAACTCTAATTACTATCCGTGTCAGTTATCGGAAGCAAGTTAGAAACAAGATCGGACTTAACAGCGATAAAAACACCACCGCCGATACGCCTAAGACGATCACGTCTATAAACGACATAGTTTCTTCCAAATAATTCGCAATCAGAGACAGAGGAGTTGAGCACGTTTCAGAAAAAGGCAATGACATTGGCATCAAAGGAGACACTACTGACGTGTAGTTTACTAAGTTTGCCTAGTAAGCTGCGAACATTCTGGTATTGTAGGGTAAAGGAATCATTTAGTTGTTTGGAGTTCTAGCCGAGGGAGACAGAGGCACGCCAGACCGAGGGTCACTGTTGTTGACGAATTCATGAACAATTGCGTGTTCAGGCCATACGGAAGTATCAAGAACCTTAGGAAAGAAATTCAGAAATTCGGAAATTCCAATTTTAAACGAAGATATATCACGTCTTTGCTTAAAACTGAATTTAGTGACAGTAAATTCGGTATCAGAAACATTCAACTTGTTGCTCAGATGGGTCCTTACATCGATTTCAGAGGCTACTGGCTTGAGGCGGGAAACAAAAATCAGCTACGCCGGCTAAAGGCGCCGGACCTCATTGTGAAACTCCTGAGATTGCCGAATGTTGGGGTGCACGGCTGGTGACTGGGGGCACTGTAATTGAGACCGCCGGAGGCAACCAAGGTTGGGCATCCAAGTCCGACGACACACAGGGAGCGGCATGCGACATGATGGGCTGACGATCCGAAGGTATGTCGACGTTGGCGAGTTGAATATCCGATATCATATCGAGAGTTGAATAAGTAGGAAGCTATTAGAAAGGTTGCTCATTTGTTGGTTTGCGGAGTCACTTAACAGCTTAAGCGATTTAAAGTGCTGCTCCGCATTCTGGAACCTGTTTGATAAATCCCTGAAGCCGGCAGCCAAGGAATGAAACTCGTATGCGATCTGCAATGCGCGGGCCGATTTGTCCAAGATCAGCGCATGCAGGGCGAGCGATATTGTCGCAGAGCCAAAAATAAACAGTGGACTGCCGCGCGGTAATTGCCCCGCCGCTCGATTATAATTATAATACCCTGCAAGGGTAGAAAAACGAAGACGGCTTTCAAATTAAGCTACCAAATTAAATAGCATCAGTTCTTAAATAATTTGTTTCAGTTCATTAAACGGAAGTGGGTGGTTCCCTTGAAAAGCAAACCAGTATGAGTGGAGAGGTGAAAACACCCGGGGTTGGAAAGTCAATCCTACTACCATTGGCGGGCACGGAGGGGAGCGTTTCTCTCTGCGTGTCGCTAACGGTCACACCCCAGCATGACGGGAGCAGGGCCTTCTAGAGCAAGCCTTCAGGCCGAAGTTAACCTCTCCAAAGAGGAGAAGGCAAAGCTAACCTGGGCCGATCAAAAGATCGAAGAGGACAAATACACTTAGCCAAACTTCCACATGGCATCAACAGGAGGATTCGCCAACAAGGTGATGGAGACACTTGACAGCAAAAATAAACAAGAAAGGAAGCTAACTTCGGCATGCCGAAGTTTAAATACCCTTGCAGTAAGTAGAAGAAGAAGAAAAATGTTCTGACTTTTTAGTTTTCTCGGATACTGACATAAGAAAAATGTTGCGAACGAACTAAGTGAATTTATATATATATTCCTATGGCTGCTATATGATATAGTGGTCAGATTTGAATAAAATTAAAACCGAAATTCTGGAATAATACAAAGTGTCTATGTTTCAAATTGTATGAAAATATTTGAAAAATTGACTTAGTTCGATTTTTTCCTCAAAATTTTCTGATCGGTCCTATGACAGCTATATGATATAGTTGTCCGATTTTGATCAAATTAAAACCGAAATTCAAGAATAATACAAAATGACCATATCTCATATTTTATTCAAATATTGTAAAAATTGGCTAAGTTATAATTTTTTTCATTAAAATTTACCGATCTTTCCTATATAGCTATATGATATAGTCGTCTGATCCGGCTCGTTCCGACATACATAGCAAAGTTTCATCCAGATAGCTTCAAAACTGAGGGACTAGTTTGCGTAGAAACGGACAGACGAACAGACGAACAGACGGACAGACGGACAGACGGACATGGCTAGATCGACTCGGCTGTTGATGCTGATCAAGAATATATATACTTTATAGGGTCGGAAATGTCTCCTTCACTGCGTTGCAAACTTCTGACTAAAATTATAATACCCTGCAAGGGTATAAAAATTAAAGAAGCCTGAAAAGAAGACAGCGAAGGTCTGGCGCTGTTTGCACGGATGGAGGATGACTCGCATGCTCCCATAACCACAATTGATGCCTAAGTGGGGTCAAAATCCTTAAGTGCAGGCACAACCCGACTCGGAAGTGGCTAATGCAAACACGGTGAGCAAGATGGAAAAGTAATGCGAGGGGGCCAATCCTAACGTAGTGGACGGGGAACTAATCCCATCTTACCAAAGGCAAAGTAACCATTTCTCATTGCAGTCCAGGGAGACCCGGCGCTGAAGCTGCTACAGCGTGGGGAGACCGTGGATAGCCTCAGGCAGGACTAAGATGACATCATTCAACGTGTTTTAGACACCATATGTAAGCAAAAACAGACCCGTCGTACTCCTACGGAAGGGTCTTCACGGATGTCCTGACAGTGCTGTTGCTAGGATGCAGGAAGAAGCGCCTCCTGGCAGGTCCCACCTCATTAAACGTTCTAGATCTAACCCTCGTAAAGGAACAGGGTACTTTGGTATCGGAATGGAGGGTCCTTGAGAGCACATCCTTCTTAAGGGGGTAAACCCACCGAAATATTTCAAAATTTTCGATTTTTTTTAAATTTTATTTTCTTAAAGTTTGATATCCTAAGAATGTCTCGTCCAAGTTTCAAGTCGAAATTCGAAAAATATAACAGAGTTAGGGCCGAAAATGCATGTCTTCGTTACACGAGCGCTTACCCATTGAAAACGCGTTTTTTTCGAAATCAAGTTTACGAAATCGGTAAGCACGATATCTCGAAAACTAATGAACAGATTGACTTGAAATTTGTTGTGGCTATTCTATTCATAATTATCTAGTCTTTATCGTAGGATTGTTTTTTAAAGATTTTTAGTTTTTTTTTATTACGAAAATAAAGAAAATTTAAGTTCAAAAGGCCGCCATTTCGCCAAAAATCAATATTTTCAAAAAATCCTACGATAAAGACTAGATTACGAAATCCATATTAACAATCTTTTTGTTTTTTTTGACTTGGATAATTACAATTGAAAAAGGAGTGCGTACCGCATTGGTCCTTTGATTTTTATGATGTTACGGGACAAAGGATAACTCGGAGTATATTTAATATTTTTTAATAAAAAAGTAATGAAATATTAGTTGAAATGTGTGCTTATGATTTTAAAAAAAATTGGTTTGATTAATTTTATAGGGTGCCAGGAAAATTTTTTTACAAAAATTACCTTTTTTTTTTGGTGGGTTTACCCCCTTAAAATTCAAGTTCGAGGGTAGTCCGATAAGTACTTAGCCTCACCGCCTGATGGCGCCAGTATCCCTAGAAAGCTACTGCCGACGTTTCAGCAGAATCGTTCTTGTAGTTTTGTTTTAACCGGATGTTAAAGCGAGAGTGTCCGGCGTTTTTAGAAAAATGGAAAAAGAGCACTATCGGTCGGTGATTCGATTCTTGTTTCTGGAAGGAAAATCGCGCAATGAAATCAAAGAGCGTTTAGATGCTGTGTAAGCTGACTCTTCTCCTTCGATGACGACCATAGAAATTGGTATAACGAGTTTTAACGTGAGAAGCAAATATGTCAATGTTTATAACTAGTAATGTTAATTACAAATAAAATAAACTAATAAAATAAAATTAACATCGATATCTGCTTTAGTTTAGTTTTTAGTAAAAAAAATATGCTCAACTCAAGACCAATTTGGTTCTCCGGTCTGGTCACTAAAAAAACAGAAAAAACGCAGCAGGCCCGCTCTAGCACTGAGCAGAACCACTTAATTTTCTTTTTATTGTGTTTTCTGGTTTGTGTTGATCGGGGAGAAAAATACGAAACTGTCAGAAAAAGACAGCCTGTCACGAACCCTGACGACAAGTCCTTATATCTGATGCTCAGTTACTGAGCAATACGAGCCAAGTGGAAACAGAAAGTGTCTATTTTGTTGTATTGTACGTTATTATTGTACACAAGCACATATATTCGCTGAGCGTGGAAGGAGAAGCGAGGCAGAGAAGATATGAGTTTAATTTTACTTTTAATAAGGAATTTATGTGCTCAGGAGTCAAAGCAGTGCGTTTCTCATGAGTGGCAAACACCACTTGCGCCAGTTCACTCATTTGGGGTGACTTAAATTTCCACTTTTGAAAAAATGATGGAATGTCATTATTAAGTGGTAATCGGCCATGGATAAGAATAAAATGATCAATATCCAAACTGGCATTGTCAATTTCTTCAAGCATTAAATTAAAAATATCATCATGTATTGCAGTCATGACCCAACCTTAATCCGTAATGTGGTGCCCTGATAATTTGGAGCCACATACAGTGGCTCACAGCTTATTGAAATAAGCTGTGACCTTAATTTTCTGAGTTTTTGTTATAAATTAAAATAAAATATAAATAAATTAATTAAAAATTATTAAGGAAATAATATTTTAGAACATGAACGAAGGATCGTGCGTTTAAATTTTTTTGATAATCCCTTTGGTTCCATTTGTATAGGCTCTTAAAGTTTTAGATTGGGTCTGGTTGAAATAAGCTGTGAGCCACTGTACGCTGCATAAGGACGGATTCAATTCCTTGTCAAAATTAAAAAGCAAATGCACTTTCTTTTCACGACTCATTTTAACAACACGCTTTAAAAAACTGATATATAAAACACACGCTCAGCAAAAGACATTTTCAAATCGGAAAAGTGTCCCAAGTGAACAAATGTACGAAGTGAGCGACAATGCTATGCTCACTCGTTGAGCATAGAGCGAGCCAAGAAAAAACGAAGTTAAACTGTCCGTTCGATTTCGTTTTCAATCATTTGTTGACAGTTTGAAAAAAATGAGCATACTTTTTACAGTCATTTAAGTAAGACCAGTTTTTTCGTATACATTCCTTAGCTATGATTGTTAGTAGGAATTTCAAAAGATCGCGAGGGTCATATGCTGCATACAATTTTGGACATGATAAAGCTGTCGGCGCCATGAGTGTCACGTTTCCTCACTCCGGACAACAAGCGCAACCGTAAGACCACTTCAGAACAGTGTTTGACACTGTTTAAACGCCATCCGAAGAATTTTCTTCGCCGTTTCGCGACAGTCGACGAAACATGGATCCACTGATACACAGCAGAGACCAAGGAACAGTCGAAACGGTAGACTTTACAGGGCGAATGTGCTCCGAAGAAGGCAAAGACTGTCCCATCGGCAGGAAAGGTGATAACCGCCGTTTTCTGGGATTCAAAAGGTGTGATCCATATCGACAACCTGAAGAAGGGCCAAACGATCACAGGGCTGTACTACGCAGAATTATTGGGACGATTCGACAGCGAATTGAACAAAAAATTGCCTCACTTGGCAAAAATAAAAGTACTCTTCCACCTTGATAACGTACCGGCTCACAAGTCCGCCCTCGCCAACGCCAAATTGGTCGAATTGGGCTATGAACTGCTGTCCCATCCAACGTATTCTCCAGATTTGGCCCCGTGCGACTACTTTCTGTTTTCAGTCTAAGGAGGAAATCATCGCCGCCACGGAGGCGCATTTTGCAAACCTCGACAAAACGAATTTTTCAGACAGGTCAGGTGTACCGAGCTAAAAGGAGACTATGTTGAAAAATAAATCATTACTTTTCAAAAATTTTGGAATTTCTTTTTTAGGCTAAGTACTTATCGGAACACCCTCGTACACACAGTTTCAGTACGAATTCGAACACTCTCCTAAACCAACCGCTTTTAGAAACTCCCGGAACAGTAACAAAGATACAAGGTCCCTCTATGGGCCCTCCAAAAATTAACACAATCTCTCCGAATACACTAGTCAAGTGCCTCGGCATTGTATTAGAAAGCAAGCTGGCCCGGAAGCCCAATGCACTAGAGAGAGATACAAATGTCACCATCGCTATATGTGCTTATCAGCACATGGAGCCTCTATTCGCCCTGTTTAGGTCAGGAGGCCTTTGTTTATTCCCTCTGCCCACCGAGCTTCCGAAAGCTCGGTCGCTATTGCGCTCCCGTCTGTCGGACCTTCGCGCATAATCTGTCGGGCGTATCGTTGTGTTACTATCAGGCGGTAGTCCGGATCTTACTTCACCCTGGACAGTCTGCGGAGTCACAGTTTGGGACACCGCAGCGGACACAACGGAATCACTAGCGGACCAGTTGTCATTTCCACCCCTGTACGTTCGGTTACCGAATCTATTATTGTTCCCGATCTTAAATCCATTGGGCGTGGTATTGGGGTCAGGGGTTGTGCCAAATGGGGTTGCCCGACTATTGGATGCTGAGATTCGCACAGTTGCAGCCGACCAGCAACAGATTTTATGCGCTTTGGCGACTCTTAATAGCTTCAGAATTAAACTGAGTGTCCAGCACGGTGAACAGATCATTTGCGTTCCAGTTGAGCTTGGAGTCGAGTGTGACTCCTAAGTAGTTAGCCTTGAACTGAAAAGTCAATGGTGGACCC